>JASTWP010002089.1:0-51102 GCA_030770255.1 Temnothorax ravouxi | reverse complement strand
TTCTGGCAGCGGTTCTCCATTCGAACGCTCGGTGATTACAGCGATTTATATCTCAAAACTGATGTCTTGCTGTTGGCCGATATCTTTGAAAATTTTCGCGATAGCTGCGTCGCGAGTTATGGACTCGATCCCGCGTATTATTATACTCTACCGGGTTTTACGTGGGATGCTATGTTGAAGCATACACACATCAATTTCGAACTGCTTACCGACATTGACATGGTCGTGTTTATCGAACGCGGTATACGCGGCGGTTTGAGTCAATGTTCAAACAGATACGCGCTGGCCAACAACAAGTACATGCAGTCGTACGATCCATCGAAACCGTCGTCGTACCTGATGTATTTTGATGTAAATAACTTATACGGCTGGGCAATGTGTCAACCATTGCCATATGCAGATTTTAAATGGGTCGACGACGTAACCAATTTTAATGTTATGGATGTCGCGTTAGATTCCTTGATAGGCTACATACTCGAAGTCGACTTGGAGTATCCACAACATCTTCACGACGCGCACACTGACCTACCGTTTTGTCCGACGCGCGATAAACCACCCGGTAAGCGGCAGGAC
The DNA here is from genome assembly GCA_030770255.1 of Temnothorax ravouxi. Classification (NCBI taxonomy): domain Eukaryota; kingdom Metazoa; phylum Arthropoda; class Insecta; order Hymenoptera; family Formicidae; genus Temnothorax; species Temnothorax ravouxi. The sequence continues at coordinate 50,529 of JASTWP010002089.1, read as the reverse complement.
AAGCTCCTCGCAACATTATACGATAAGAAACGATATGTAATACATTATCGCAACCTGCAGCAGTGTACTCGTCACGGTCTCCGTATATCAAAGATTCACCGCATACTGAAATTCGCGCAATCTCCATGGCTTCGCGATTATATAGAACTTAATACGAAATTTAGGACATTGGCCAAGAATGATTTCGAAAAAAATTTATACAAATTGATGAACAATGCCGTGTTTGGTAAAACCATGGAGAATGTGCGCAATCACGTTGACGTGCGACTCGTGACTCATTGGGAGGGTAGATACGGCGCGGAGGCAATGATAGCAAAACCAAATTTTCATAGCCGAAGCGTCTTTTCGGAGAATCTAGTAGCAATAGAAATGCGAAAACTCGAGGTGAAGTTCGACAAACCAATCTACGTGGGTATGTGCATCCTCGATATATCCAAGACATGTTTGTACGAATTTCATCACGAGTACATGTTACCGTTGTATCGCGATAAGTGTAAAGTCACGTACACCGATACGGACAGTCTCATTTACCACATCGAGTGCGACGATGTATACGATACCATGAAGCGCCACATTAATAGATTTGACACTAGCGATTATGCAATCGATAATGCGTACGGTATCCCACTCGCCAATAAAAAAGTACCGGGCTTAATGAAAGACGAAAACAGCGGTGCGATAATGATCGAATTCGTCGGGCTTAGAGCAAAGATGTATGCCTTGCGAGTAGATGGTAAAAAAGATACGAAAAAGGCTAAAGGTGTTAAGAGTAACGTCGTAGCTAGGTCGATAACGTTCGACGACTACACGCGGTGTCTGCGCGACGAATTGAAATGTCGCGACAACAGGCTTGCATAAGATCCAAACTACACGAGGTATACACCATATCCGAAACGAAAATAGCTCTAAGTCCGTACGACGATAAGCGCTACATTATACCCGGTTCTACCGAAACGCTGCCATGGGGACATTATAAAATACCATTGTAAATATATTGTAAATACATTTAGAAAAATAAATGACACATTTGTATGTATAATATGTTTTTATATTGTAATAAATTTTACAATACATTATTCTTGTGTATCCATGAATTGTGTGAATTATCAAATCCTAACCACTTTACATAAACCTCATCCCCCTTTTGCGCAAAACTTTTTCAACGAGATACACGTCGGGATTAGCAACGCGATGTAACTCGTATTCGTAGAAGCCGCCGGCGATGGGTTTTCCGCAGGAATCTTCCAACAGATACGTCACGGGATTAGTTTTCTGCACTTTGACGATTCTAAACACCTCCGTGGTACAATTTGGCGTGTATCCTTTCTCGAAGATTGTCTTGAATTTACTCACGCGTACCGAGTCGCATACTTTGAATCGCGCGGGAGCAGCGATCTTTACGTGGCTGTACACCGTTGCTAGGAGCTTGTCGGCGATCGCGGGGGTAACATCGATGGGTCGCATGCCGATAGTTCGATGCTTTCGCGCGTTGTAATCCGATACGAGACCCGACAGCGAGTCGATCCATTTGTAATTTCCATTGCGCGTAAACATTTTCCACATGTCGTTCTTGAGCGTGCGATTGAATCGTTCGACGACCGATGCCTTCATTACGGAATAGGTCGAATAGTGATTGATATTATGTTTCTTCCAGAGTTTCTGCACGTTTGCGTTGTAAAATTCTTTTCCCTTGTCAGTCTGCAAATTTTTCGGGCATCTTCCGCCGTCTCGAATTATTTTCGCGATCGCCGCAGTAACCTCGGGTCCGCTCTTGGCCTTGAGCGGTACGGTCCATGCGTGCTTGCTCAGCACGTCGATAACGGTGAGTATGTAGTGGTAGCCTCTGTTGAATCGCGTGTATGGACGCATCTCGACCACATCCGCCTGCCACAGGTCATCGTATCCCTGCACTATGACGCGTCTTCGCGAAAAATTTCTTCTCGCAGGAGCGTGTAATTCTTCTACCAACCTCCGTTTCTCAGTTGATTGCTTCTTACCAGCCATGACGATGACGCGCAACTGACGCAGATATCAGATGTACGTTCTTATCTATTCGCGATGATTCGCAATTACATCTTGAATCATCTTTTGAAGTTCGTTTAGGGTAATTTGCACGTTACTCTGGAATGTGGCCATCTTTCTCTCGATTTCATCCTGTTGATCTTTCAAAATTTGCACGCTTTGCTGCACGTAACGTTTATTGGCTGCATCGCCATCATCTACAGGCGGCGCTATCCGTCGAATCTTGCGCGATTTCGCGTCAAAGTCGGTGGCGACCATGCAAAGGGCGTTATCGCGCACGTAATTTCTGATTAATCCGCTCCATTGATAGTACGGTTCCGCACCGCCTCTTCCGAGCGATATACCAAACTTGTTGATCGGCATTTCGATGTTGATTGAACGGATCGCTGTCGCACCATTTAATTTATAATAAATCCAGCCTCGCGAAGTTCCTCGATAATCGACAGGATCTCGTTATCGTGACTGGTGTGACCTGCTAGGCGTGACGCTTCGAGCAATCGAAGACGATCTACGAGCTCGTTGGGATCGTCCCAATGAACATAGTCGATCTTGTTGTCGTTTAATGTCATGGCACGCGGTATACCTTTTCCAGCTTTTTTACCCGATATCGACGATGCAATTATATGGTCGATCTTATTGCCTGTCATGGCACGCGGTATACCTTTTCCAGCTTTTTTACCTGAAATCAACGGCCCGATTATATGTGTGTACTTGTATCCCCCGTTGCCCTTTATTTGAGCGTGAGCATCATAATTGCGTTTATGAGCACTCGTCATCAACAGAATGCTCTTGTATGTTTGCATATCGTCCTCCGTGTAGATATCGTCATCGGGATATTTCTTAAAGATTAATTCGAAAAGACCGCGTGTGCCAGCGTATCGTATGCCGTCGATAATTATGTTATCCTCGTTGTTCACGTCGAAACGTTTATTACCGAGCATCATTCCATCGTTGGTGAATTTAACACCGTACGCGATGTCCATACCGCTTTCTTCATCGCCGCTCAGAACTGCCCCGATGTACTTTTGGCTCAATGGACCCAATTGATCTCGCAACGTTTCTCGACCCTCAGATGTTTGCAACTGCTGTCGAACGGACGTCACGAGTTAAGAGTAACGTCGTAGCCAGGTCGAAAAATCTTCGTTTGCGAACACTGTGGGTTGTACAGAAGGCGCAGAGGTTATCGGTGGTTCATTCAATGGACCTTTCGATCGTTTCGCTTTACGCGGCTGTAAAATTTTGGTTATTTCGCTCAAATTAGATGGCACATTTATCGATCTTTTCAATGTAACCGGAGTTGAAGCCATTACAGAGTCGTTAAACGACGCGTTTGGTCGTTGTCGTTTAAGCTTCGGCTCTTCGTCTTCCCATGCTGTTTCATTCTCAATCTTTGACACATCAGATTCTTTGGCAACGGTGTTTTCGACAATCTGCCTTAGAGGCTCGATGATGGGCTTAAAGTGTCTCTCCAACGCGACATCTTCCTCCACTTTGCCAGTTTTCAGGGCGTGATACTTTTTGCGAATTGAATTGCTCGTTTTCGCAATTTGATTTGCTATCCTCTCACGCTCTCTAATCTCCTCGCTGCTGTCCATGTTGCGATAACGTTGTTCAATCGGCGCGTCGACAACAACTAACCACGTTTCGGTATCGCAAAGTCGTTAAATCCTTTTCTGTATCGACCATTCGAAATCGCGCTGTCCTTGTCTATCACCACGAATCCATACTTTTGTTGCCAACACGTATGACACAATTTACTGAACTCATTGTAAGACATATCTGTGTTTACGTGATCGTTGTACACGTGTTTCAGATTGGTACCATCCTGTTTAAACAGAATCAATAAATTCGCGTTGTCGCGTATAAGATGCTTCGGTATCTTTGCATATGTCTGACAAAGATAGAAAGAGTCAACGTTCGCGTGCCGGCCCATTGCAAAGTATTCTCTTATCGTATCCTGCTTGTGGCACGCCACGTCATCAAAGATAAAAATAGAATTCGGGAGCGCCTCGCTCGGTGAAATGACGTTACTGTTATTCGAGAATGTAAAGTAGCCAATCTCTTCTATCGGTGTTAGTATATTCTCCAAATATCGATATTTCGGTTGTTGCAACGATTTCGAGTACACATACACGTTCTCGAAACGTACACCGTGCGGATTTTCCAGCAAGCTTATTAAGACGTTTGTCTTGCCGCAATTCGACGGGCCGCAGATAATACCGCGTATAGAAATCGGTAGCATGCCTACTCGCCACGGAAGCGCGAAAACGTGTCACCGCAAACGATTCTACTCTCGGAGAGAGAGCTGCGGCTACAGCCGTCTGGGCGGCCATGAAGGCTAAAACGAAACTCGGTATGGGTTTGAAAACGAAGAAAAAGAAGAAGACCAAGCGAATACTTCCGGTAGCGAGACGCGGCGGTATCCTACCAATATTAGGGGTTCTCGGCTCGTTGGTCGGCGGAGCGGCGGGAGTCGCAAAGGTCGTGAATGATAACAAAGCCGCGCGGCGTCAGCTGGGAGAGATGCAACGTCACAATCGCGCCATGGAAGGTCACGGACTTTATCTTGCTCTGTACAAACGCGGACGGGGAATCTCGAGGAAAAAAAAACGTCGAAAAGACGCTAAAAATTCCCAAGGGTGTAACTACTAACGTGCAATTGCAACAATTGGCAAAACGTATGCGCATTCCATATTTTAGAAGTATTTTTATGCGCGACTCGTTACCGATCGGCGATATACGTCGAAACGAAAGCGGTATCGTGAATTTGGATAATACTGAGGGACCGGGTACTCACTGGGTGGCGTACGCGAAGAGGAGAAATCGTGTATAAATAAATATATTTCGACAGTTTTGGCAATCTTCGACCACCGAGAGAATTGGCGCAGTATCTACAGAACAATGTAATAGAAGTAATTTAAAGACCGGCGTTACGCTGTTTAATCTCAGTATTCATTCAAACATGTCACTGACATTTACGCTCACCGGCAAGAGCAGCATCCTCGCGGTAAGCTACTTTCCCGCCGTGGATTTGAGCGATGGCGATTACGAGCTCGGTCTGACAGATTTTGAAACCTATCACACGATACCAAATGTAAATTCGTCGAACAATAAATTCTACTATGGCGACGACGACAAAGAGATTACCATTCCCGAAGGATCGTACGAACTGCATGATATAGACATGTATCTGAAACGCGCTCTTTTATGGGACCAACCCAATAATGTCTCGACAAACGAAGATGACTCACACCTATTGATTATTATTCGAGCCAACAACAATACGATGAAGAGCGAGATCAAGTGCGCTTATCGGATAAATTTCACAAAACCGAACAACATTGGTTCGCGGCTGGGATTTTCAGCGAATCGCGTGCTAAAGTCGCGACAATGGCACGAATCGGATGTTCCGATAAATATAATCAACGTAAACATCATTCGCATAGAGTGTAACGTGACCGCTGGTGCGTACAGCAACGACAAGTACGTGCACACGATACACGAGTTTTCACCGAGCGTGCCTCCAGGATATAAGATATCGGAAACGCCGGCACAGATCATTTACCTTCCGATCATCGTACGGAGCATTTCGGACTTGACGCTTCGCGTCGTGGATCAGGACGGTCGATTGATTGATTTTCGCGGAGAAGAGATCACCGTTAGACTGCATGTACGAAGACGACGGCGATAACGTGAGATGCTTGTACTGAACGAAGCTGAGCAGGTGCGACAGACGAGAAACAAAAAGACAATCCGATCGCCAAAGAAGAAACTCACTGCGTCGAACGTTGAATTTTTGAAATCATTGGGTTTTGTCGTACGAAATGGCTAATATCTTAAACATTGGTGGTGAACCGATCTTTGACGACAGCGTCGTCAAGATTGAGACACACACGTACAATCCGTACGCCAACACAACGTTTGGACATAACGATGAAATAAGAATACCCATACAACAGCAGGATTTATACACGTTGCCGTGTGAAAGCTTTCTCTACGTTGAAGGACGATTGGTAATAAAGAGAAGGAATGATGAGTCTCAGGCAACGCTTGCGAATAATTGCGTGGCGTTCATGTTCGATGAGATTCGATACGAGCTCAACGGCGTGGAGATTGATCGCAACAGAAACGTTGGAATAACCAGTACCATCAAGAACTACGTATCGCTATCGTATAATGATTCTCAACTCATGCGGAATGCTGGCTGGGACGTTACATCGAGCATACCGGAAGGATACTTCAACTTTTGCGTACCACTCAAGTTGTTGCTGGGCTTTTGCGAAGATTACAAACGCGTCGTTGTTAACGCTCGTCACAAATTAATTTTGATACGAGCGTGTAGCGATAACAATTGCATTGTAGGAAATCCGGCGACAGAGCCGGAAATCGAATTGTTTAAAATACAGTGGCGAATGCCTCACGTCACATTAAACGAGATCAATAAGCTATCCATGCTACGGGTCTTGGAAAGCGGGCAATATCTTAGTGTCAGTTTTCGTTCGTGGGATCTGTACGAGTACCCCATGTTGCAGAGCACGACCAAGCATTCGTGGGCCGTCAAAACGGCGACTCAGCTAGAGAAGCCGCGGTACGTTATCTTTGCGCTGCAGACCGGCCGCAAGAATATCATGTCTCAAAATTTTAGCGTATTCGATGACTGTAACTTGACCAATGTCAAACTTTATCTAAACTCCGAATTTTATCCGTACGACGACATGAATCTGGATTTTACTAAATATCGATACGCCGTTCTTTTCGATATGTATGCGCGTTTTCGTAAAACTTATTACGGATACGATTCCATCGATACGCTTTGCAGCTTGTATACATTCCTGATGGAAGGACCTTTTGTTGTCATCGATTGCTCGCGACAAAACGAATCTGTCAAGAGCGCCACCGTGGATGTGCGAATAGAATTTGATTGTAAAGAAAATGTACTTGCAAATACTACCGCCTATTGCCTCATCTTGCATGATCGTGTAATCGAATACTGCCCGCTGTCTAATGTAGTGCGCAAACTCATGTAAATTGCATTATCAGCAGATATTGCGATATAAGATACACTGATGTACCGCGATAAGATACAGATTGCTCTATCGTTTCGTCATGATCGTACCGACGTTTGTCGATCTGCAGGGATTCACCGTCGGGATGAAATTTGTCGTGAAAGAGGTGGCGGTTCTGAGAAACGGGACCGTTTTGGCGCATTACATTTTTACATGTCCCATGCCATGGAGTGTCCTCGCGAAATCCGACAAATCATGCGCTTTCTGGTTGATTGCGAATCACCATGGACTACGGTGGGAGGACGGAAACGTGCCCTACAGCATGGCGAAACATCTAATTACATCGGCTGTACTTGGAGAGGGCGACGAGACGTCGACTCTTGTGTACGTCAAGGGTTGCCAGAAACGAGAATGGCTGGTGGATCTGCTTGAGAATAAAGCGAGAAAAAATCTAAAAATTGAGACTTTGGATGCAGATTACGAAGATATCGAATCTTTAAATAATATAGATGTTATACTAATACTGTAAGATGCGAAAAACTTGTTAAGAATTGCGCATTACAAAATGTATTAAAAATATTTAACTGGTGGTCGCGACACCAGAAATAATTTTTTTGAAATAAACTATATATGTATATATAAATGTTTTATTTCCTTTTCCCACATACTTTGTAGTATAATATAGATATTTTAGTTGTTCAAGAGTTGTTTTAGCTGTTTTTTAGTTGTTTGATAGCTGTTTAAAAGCTGTTTTTAGTTGTTTAAAAGTAGCGGTTCAATAGCAGTTATACAGATCGCAGTTATACAGATAGCTGTTTTAGTTGTTTGATAGCTGTTTTTAGCTGTTTCATAGCGGTTCAATAGCTGTTTAATAGCTGTTTGATAGTTGTTTGTAGCTGTTTTTAGCTGTTTCATAGCGGTTCAATAGCTGTTTGATAGCTGTTTTATAGCTGTTTTTAGCTGTTTGATAGCTGTTTTATAGCTGTTTTTAGCTGTTTTTAGCTGTTTGATAGCTGTTCAAGACCTGTTTGATAGCTGTTTTTAGCTGTTTCATAGCGGTTCAATAGCTGTTTCATAGCTGTTTTTAGCTGTTTCATAGCGGTTCAATAGTTGTTTGATAGCTGTTCAATAGCAGTTATACAGATCGCAGTTATACAGATTTAGTTGTTTGATAGCTGTTCAATAGCAGTTATACAGATTGCAGTTATACAGATTTAAATGTTTGATAGCTGTTCAATAGCTGTTTTTAGCTGTTTCATTGCGGTTCAATAGCGGTTCAATAGCTGTTTCATAGCGGTTCAAGAGCTCTTTGATAACTGTTCAATAGCAGTTATACAGATCAAATCATCGAAAGTCAATGGCGCGATATCGTTTTCAAGAACATACGTGTCTCGCGGTAAATATCGCGAAGATCTAAACGATTAAATATTGTTGGCGAAAAAAATATATGCGATCGTGCGCGATAACGTGAACGGGGGTGGGGGCCGGGGGCCGCGAGAACAAGAAGACGCGCGCGACCGGGGCGAGGGAGAGATAACGCAAGCGTGTGACGTCACGCGACCGGCGCTGCCGTTGCACGCGGACCCCTCCCGCGGCGAAAACGCGGTCGCTCCGCGGCGCGGCGAAAACGCGGTCGCCCCGCGGCACCGGAAAACCCCCTCGCCCCGCGGCGCCGGAAAACTCGGACCCCCTCGCCCCGCGGCGCCGGAAAACGCGGTTCCCCTCTCCCCCTCCCCGCGGCGCTCAAAAAACGCGGTTCCCCCCCTTCCCCCTCTCCGCGGCGCTCGAAAAACGCGGTTCCCCCCTCCCCCGGTCCCCCCGACCCGCGGTTCCCCCCCTTGCCTGCGATTCCCCCCCGACCAGCGGTCCCCCCCGCCCGCGGTTTCCCCCGCCCCTCACCCCCCCTCAGATCCCCTAGTTAGAACTCTCTTAGCTTACCTACTGATGGACAGACATGTAAATCTGCTGTACATGCATGACGACAACGTGGGACATTTTGCGTGGATCAAGAACCTATCCCGCCTCGTGAGCTCGCAATTGAGCAAAAATACGAACAAAAAATACTTTTGTGATCGGTAAGTACCTATAGTTCTTTTAATAATATATAATATTTTGTATATAAAAAAAATTTATAATATTTGCGTTTATTTTTGCAGATGTTTGCACTACTTTTACACGAGCGAGAAATTGGAAGCCCACACCGTCGACTGTCGGGAGATGAACAAATGCGCGATCAAGTTACCGAGCGATAACGACAAGTGGTTGGCCTTTAAAAATCACAGCAGGAAGGAACGAGTTCCGTTTGTCGTATACGCCGACCTGGAATGTACCCTGGAGAAGATGGAAGCGGATCCGGAAACGTCTAGGTACACATATCAGCATCATCGCGTGTTTAGCATAGGGTACTACGTGCGTTGCTCGTACGACGAGTCGTTATCTATGTATCGGTTTCGTCGCGATAAGGATTGCGTCGCGTGGTTCGCCGAGGAGCTAAGACGTTTAGCTCACGACGTCAAAACTATCTTGTCCACTAACGTACCCATGGCAGATTTCACGCGAGACGAGTGGGAAAAGTTTAACAGCGCAACGCACTGTCACGTGTGCGAAAAACCGTTCGAGCCAGACGACGTGCGAGTACGCGACCATTGTCACCTGACCGGCCAATACAGAGGTCCCGCGCATTCTAACTGTAACTTAAATTATAAAGATTCGCATTGCATTCCCATAGTGTTTCATAATTTATCGGGCTATGACGCACATTTTATTATAACTGAAATAGCAACAGCGTACGAGGGACATGTAGATTTACTCCCAATTACAAAAGAAAAATACATTTCGTTTACAAAAAATGTTCAAAGCACCGAAGATAAAGATAAGAAAACTTGCGTCAAATTGCGATTTATCGATTCATACAAGTTTCTCACCGCTAGTCTCGACAAATTGGCATCTTATCTCAGCAAAGATAAACTGCAAATATTGCAACGCGAATTTTGTAAAATATCCGCAGAAAATTTTGATTTGCTGACACGAAAAGGCGTATTTCCCTATGAATACATTGACTGCGTTGAAAAATTGGAGGACTTGTGTTTACCACCGCGCGACTCGTTTTACAGTTCAATGACAGGTGACACCGTATCCGAGAGCGATTACGCGCACGCCGCCAACGTCTGGCAGCGGTTCTCCATTCGAACGCTCGGTGATTACAGCGATTTATATCTCAAAACTGATGTCTTGCTGTTGGCCGATATCTTTGAAAATTTTCGCGATAGCTGCGTCGCGAGTTATGGACTCGATCCCGCGTATTATTATACTCTACCGGGTTTTACGTGGGATGCTATGTTGAAGCATACACACATCAATTTCGAACTGCTTACCGACATTGACATGGTCATGTTTATCGAACGCGGTATACGCGGCGGTTTGAGTCAATGTTCAAACAGATACGCGCTGGCCAACAACAAGTACATGCAGTCGTACGATCCATCGAAACCGTCGTCGTACCTGATGTATTTTGATGTAAATAACTTATACGGCTGGGCAATGTGTCAACCATTGCCATATGCAGATTTTAAATGGGTCGACGACGTAACCAATTTTAATGTTATGGATGTCGCGTTAGATTCCTTGATAGGCTACATACTCGAAGTCGACTTGGAGTATCCACAACATCTTCACGACGCGCACACTGACCTACCGTTTTGTCCGACGCGCGATAAACCACCCGGTAAGCGGCAGGACAAGCTCCTCGCAACATTATACGATAAGAAACGATATGTAATACATTATCGCAACCTGCAGCAGTGTACTCGTCACGGTCTCCGTATATCAAAGATTCACCGCATACTGAAATTCGCGCAATCTCCATGGCTTCGCGATTATATAGAACTTAATACGAAATTTAGGACATTGGCCAAGAATGATTTCGAAAAAAATTTATACAAATTGATGAACAATGCCGTGTTTGGTAAAACCATGGAGAATGTGCGCAATCACGTTGACGTGCGACTCGTGACTCATTGGGAGGGTAGATACGGCGCGGAGGCAATGATAGCAAAACCAAATTTTCATAGCCGAAGCGTCTTTTCGGAGAATCTAGTAGCAATAGAAATGCGAAAACTCGAGGTGAAGTTCGACAAACCAATCTACGTGGGTATGTGCATCCTCGATATATCCAAGACATGTTTGTACGAATTTCATCACGAGTACATGTTACCGTTGTATCGCGATAAGTGTAAAGTCACGTACACCGATACGGACAGTCTCATTTACCACATCGAGTGCGACGATGTATACGATACCATGAAGCGCCACATTAATAGATTTGACACTAGCGATTATGCAATCGATAATGCGTACGGTATCCCACTCGCCAATAAAAAAGTACCGGGCTTAATGAAAGACGAAAACAGCGGTGCGATAATGATCGAATTCGTCGGGCTTAGAGCAAAGATGTATGCCTTGCGAGTAGATGGTAAAAAAGATACGAAAAAGGCTAAAGGTGTTAAGAGTAACGTCGTAGCTAGGTCGATAACGTTCGACGACTACACGCGGTGTCTGCGCGACGAAATTGAAATGTCGCGACAACAGGCTTGCATAAGATCCAAACTACACGAGGTATACACCATATCCGAAACGAAAATAGCTCTAAGTCCGTACGACGATAAGCGCTACATTATACCCGGTTCTACCGAAACGCTGCCATGGGGACATTATAAAATACCATTGTAAATATATTGTAAATACATTTAGAAAAATAAATGACACATTTGTATGTATAATATGTTTTTATATTGTAATAAATTTTTACAATACATTATTCTTGTGTATCCATGAATTGTGTGAATTATCAAATCCTAACCACTTTACATAAACCTCATCCCCCCTTTTGCGCAAAACTTTTTCAACGAGATACACGTCGGGATTAGCAACGCGATGTAACTCGTATTCGTAGAAGCCGCCGGCGATGGGTTTTCCGCAGGAATCTTCCAACAGATACGTCACGGGATTAGTTTTCTGCACTTTGACGATTCTAAACACCTCCGTGGTACAATTTGGCGTGTATCCTTTCTCGAAGATTGTCTTGAATTTACTCACGCGTACCGAGTCGCCTACTTTGAATCGCGCGGGAGCAGCGATCTTTACGTGGCTGTACACCGTTGCTAGGAGCTTGTCGGCGATCGCGGGGGTAACATCGATGTGTCGCATGCCGATAGTTCGATGCTTTCGCGCGTTGTAATCCGATACGAGACCCGACAGCGAGTCGATCCATTTGTAATTTCCATTGCGCGTAAACATTTTCCACATGTCGTTCTTGAGCGTGCGATTGAATCGTTCGACGACCGATGCCTTCATTACGGAATAGGTCGAATAGTGATTGATATTATGTTTCTTCCAGAGTTTCTGCACGTTTGCGTTGTAAAATTCTTTTCCCTTGTCAGTCTGCAAATTTTTCGGGCATCTTCCGCCGTCTCGAATTATTTTTGCGATCGCCGCAGTAACCTCGGGTCCGCTCTTGGCCTTGAGCGGTACGGTCCATGCGTGCTTGCTCAGCACGTCGATAACGGTGAGTATGTAGTGGTAGCCTCTGTTGAATCGCGTGTATGGGCGCATCTCGACCACATCCGCCTGCCACAGATCATCGTATCCCTGCACTATGACGCGTCTTCGAGAAAAATTTTTTCTCGCAGGAGCGTGTAATTCTTCTACCAGCCTCCGCTTTTCAGCTGATTGCTTCTTACTAGCCATGACGATGACGCGCAACTGACGCAGATATCAGATGTACGTTCTTATCTATTTGCGATGATTCGCAATTACATCTTGAATCATCTTTTGAAGTTCGTTTAGGGTAATTTGCACGTTACTCTGAAATGTGGCTATCTTTCTCTCGATTTCATCCTGTCGATCTTTCAAAATTTGCACGCTCTGCTGCACGTAACGTTTATTTGCTGCATCGCCATCATCTACAGGCGGCGCTATCCGTCGAATCTTGCGCGTTTTCGCGTCAAAGTCAGTGGCGACCAAACCGCTATGAAACAGCTATCAAACAGCTTTTGAACAGCTATCAAATAGCTAAAAACAGCTATCAAACAGCTATTAAACAGCTAAAAACAGCTAAAACGTATTTCGAAACAACTAAAACGTCTTTAAAAACAACTAAAACGTAATTCAAAACAACTAAAACGTAATTCAAAACAACTAAAACGTAATTCAAAACAACTAAAACGTAATTCAAAACAACTAAAACGTCTTTAAAAACAACTAAAACGTAATTCGAAACAACTAAAACGTAATTCGAAACAACTTAAACGTAATTCGAAACAACTAAAACTTTGTAGTATAATATAGATGTTTTAGTTGTTTCGAATTACGTTTAAGTTGTTTCGAATTACGTTTTAGTTGTTTCGAATTACGTTTTAGTTGTTTTTAAAGACGTTTTAGTTGTTTTTAAAGACGTTTTAGTTGTTTTGAATTACGTTTTAGTTGTTTTGAATTACGTTTTAGTTGTTTTTAAAGACGTTTTAGTTGTTTTGAATTACGTTTTAGTTGTTTTGAATTACGTTTTAGTTGTTTTTAAAGACGTTTTAGTTGTTTCGAAATACGTTTTAGCTGTTTTTAGCTGTTTAATAGCTGTTTGATAGCTGTTTTTAGCTATTTGATAGCTGTTCAAAAGCTGTTTGATAGCTGTTTCATAGCGGTTTGGTCGCCACTGACTTTGACGCGAAAACGCGCAAGATTCGACGGATAGCGCCGCCTGTAGATGATGGCGATGCAGCAAATAAACGTTACGTGCAGCAGAGCGTGCAAATTTTGAAAGATCGACAGGATGAAATTGAGAGAAAGATAGCCACATTTCAGAGTAACGTGCAAATTACCCTAAACGAACTTCAAAAGATGATTCAAGATGTAATTGCGAATCATCGCAAATAGATAAGAACGTACATCTGATATCTGCGTCAGTTGCGCGTCATCGTCATGGCTAGTAAGAAGCAATCAGCTGAAAAGCGGAGGCTGGTAGAAGAATTACACGCTCCTGCGAGAAGAAATTTTTCTCGAAGACGCGTCATAGTGCAGGGATACGATGATCTGTGGCAGGCGGATGTGGTCGAGATGCGCCCATACACGCGATTCAACAGAGGCTACCACTACATACTCACCGTTATCGACGTGCTGAGCAAGCACGCATGGACCGTACCGCTCAAGGCCAAGAGCGGACCCGAGGTTACTGCGGCGATCGCGAAAATAATTCGAGACGGCGGAAGATGCCCGAAAAATTTGCAGACTGACAAGGGAAAAGAATTTTACAACGCAAACGTGCAGAAACTCTGGAAGAAACATAATATCAATCACTATTCGACCTATTCCGTAATGAAGGCATCGGTCGTCGAACGATTCAATCGCACGCTCAAGAACGACATGTGGAAAATGTTTACGCGCAATGGAAATTACAAATGGATCGACTCGCTGTCGGGTCTCGTATCGGATTACAACGCGCGAAAGCATCGAACTATCGGCATGCGACACATCGATGTTACCCCCGCGATCGCCGACAAGCTCCTAGCAACGGTGTACAGCCACGTAAAGATCGCTGCTCCCGCGCGATTCAAAGTAGGCGACTCGGTACGCGTGAGTAAATTCAAGACAATCTTCGAGAAAGGATACACGCCAAATTGTACCACGGAGGTGTTTAGAATCGTCAAAGTGCAGAAAACTAATCCCGTGACGTATCTGTTGGAAGATTCCTGCGGAAAACCCATCGCCGGCGGCTTCTACGAATACGAGTTACATCGCGTTGCTAATCCCGACGTGTATCTCGTTGAAAAAGTTTTGCGCAAAAGGGGGGATGAGGTTTATGTAAAGTGGTTAGGATTTGATAATTCACACAATTCATGGATACACAAGAATAATGTATTGTAAAAATTTATTACAATATAAAAACATATTATACATACAAATGTGTCATTTATTTTTCTAAATGTATTTACAATATATTTACAATGGTATTTTATAATGTCCCCATGGCAGCGTTTCGGTAGAACCGGGTATAATGTAGCGCTTATCGTCGTACGGACTTAGAGCTATTTTCGTTTCGGATATGGTGTATACCTCGTGTAGTTTGGATCTTATGCAAGCCTGTTGTCGCGACATTTCAATTTCGTCGCGCAGACACCGCGTGTAGTCGTCGAACGTTATCGACCTAGCTACGACGTTACTCTTAACACCTTTAGCCTTTTTCGTATCTTTTTTACCATCTACTCGCAAGGCATACATCTTTGCTCTAAGCCCGACGAATTCGATCATTATCGCACCGCTGTTTTCGTCTTTCATTAAGCCCGGTACTTTTTTATTGGCGAGTGGGATATCGTACGCATTATCGATTGCATAATCGCTAGTGTCAAATCTATTAATGTGGCGCTTCATGGTATCGTATACATCGTCGCACTCGATGTGGTAAATGAGACTGTCCGTATCGGTGTACGTGACTTTACACTTATCGCGATACAACGGTAACATGTACTCGTGATGAAATTCGTACAAACATGTCTTGGATATATCGAGGATGCACATACCCACGTAGATTGGTTTGTCGAACTTCACCTCGAGTTTTCGCATTTCTATTGCTACTAGATTCTCCGAAAAGACGCTTCGGCTATGAAAATTTGGTTTTGCTATCATTGCCTCCGCGCCGTATCTACCCTCCCAATGAGTCACGAGTCGCACGTCAACGTGATTGCGCACATTCTCCATGGTTTTACCAAACACGGCATTGTTCATCAATTTGTATAAATTTTTTTCGAAATCATTCTTGGCCAATGTCCTAAATTTCGTATTAAGTTCTATATAATCGCGAAGCCATGGAGATTGCGCGAATTTCAGTATGCGGTGAATCTTTGATATACGGAGACCGTGACGAGTACACTGCTGCAGGTTGCGATAATGTATTACATATCGTTTCTTATCGTATAATGTTGCGAGGAGCTTGTCCTGCCGCTTACCGGGTGGTTTATCGCGCGTCGGACAAAACGGTAGGTCAGTGTGCGCGTCGTGAAGATGTTGTGGATACTCCAAGTCGACTTCGAGTATGTAGCCTATCAAGGAATCTAACGCGACATCCATAACATTAAAATTGGTTACGTCGTCGACCCATTTAAAATCTGCATATGGCAATGGTTGACACATTGCCCAGCCGTATAAGTTATTTACATCAAAATACATCAGGTACGACGACGGTTTCGATGGATCGTACGACTGCATGTACTTGTTGTTGGCCAGCGCGTATCTGTTTGAACATTGACTCAAACCGCCGCGTATACCGCGTTCGATAAACATGACCATGTCAATGTCGGTAAGCAGTTCGAAATTGATGTGTGTATGCTTCAACATAGCATCCCACGTAAAACCCGGTAGAGTATAATAATACGCGGGATCGAGTCCATAACTCGCGACGCAGCTATCGCGAAAATTTTCAAAGATATCGGCCAACAGCAAGACATCAGTTTTGAGATATAAATCGCTGTAATCACCGAGCGTTCGAATGGAGAACCGCTGCCAGACGTTGGCGGCGTGCGCGTAATCGCTCTCGGATACGGTGTCACCTGTCATTGAACTGTAAAACGAGTCGCGCGGTGGTAAACACAAGTCCTCCAATTTTTCAACGCAGTCAATGTATTCATAGGGAAATACGCCTTTTCGTGTCAGCAAATCAAAATTTTCTGCGGATATTTTACAAAATTCGCGTTGCAATATTTGCAGTTTATCTTTGCTGAGATAAGATGCCAATTTGTCGAGACTAGCGGTGAGAAACTTGTATGAATCGATAAATCGCAATTTGACGCAAGTTTTCTTATCTTTATCTTCGGTGCTTTGAACATTTTTTGTAAACGAAATGTATTTTTCTTTTGTAATTGGGAGTAAATCTACATGTCCCTCGTACGCTGTTGCTATTTCAGTTATAATAAAATGTGCGTCATAGCCCGATAAATTATGAAACACTATGGGAATGCAATGCGAATCTTTATAATTTAAGTTACAGTTAGAATGCGCGGGACCTCTGTATTGGCCGGTCAGGTGACAATGGTCGCGTACTCGCACGTCGTCTGGCTCGAACGGTTTTTCGCACACGTGACAGTGCGTTGCGCTGTTAAACTTTTCCCACTCGTCTCGCGTGAAATCTGCCATGGGTACGTTAGTGGACAAGATAGTTTTGACGTCGTGAGCTAAACGTCTTAGCTCCTCGGCGAACCACGCGACACAATCCTTATCGCGACGAAACCGATACATAGATAACGACTCGTCGTACGAGCAACGCACGTAGTACCCTATGCTAAACACGCGATGATGCTGATATGTGTACCTAGACGTTTCCGGATCCGCTTCCATCTTCTCCAGGGTACATTCCAGGTCGGCGTATACGACAAACGGAACTCGTTCCTTCCTGCTGTGATTTTTAAAGGCCAACCACTTGTCGTTATCGCTCGGTAACTTGATCGCGCATTTGTTCATCTCCCGACAGTCGACGGTGTGGGCTTCCAATTTCTCGCTCGTGTAAAAGTAGTGCAAACATCTGCAAAAATAAACGCAAATATTATAAATTTTTTTTATATACAAAATATTATATATTATTAAAAGAACTATAGGTACTTACCGATCACAAAAGTATTTTTTGTTCGTATTTTTGCTCAATTGCGAGCTCACGAGGCGGGATAGGTTCTTGATCCACGCAAAATGTCCCACGTTGTCGTCATGCATGTACAGCAGATTTACATGTCTGTCCATCTTACGATCAGTAACCCGTAATGGCAAGATTGCAAGTTCCTTGTTTTTTTCGATGCTGTAGACGTTGATGGAGATGTTGTTGTGATTTTCAAATTTTTTAATTTGATTCAACGTCATTGGGAACTCAATGTCCGTAAGATTTAGCACCGACGTGTAATGTGGATACGACGATTCGCGTTCTGCATTTCTTTGGGCTGGATGCAGAGCAGCCACCACTGACCATGCGAAACATGCATTGTCTCTTGATTGCACGTTTATCACCGCTTTCTTCTTTTTAATTTATTGCGGTATTTCCACAAAACATCCCGCGTGCAATGGATTATATTTGTTCACATTTACCGTTAAATTGAGTATACTCGACAACGCCCATCCGCTATCACGTTCCTGGAATTCCTCCAGCTTTGCTAAGGTAGGCTCGATGACGTGTCGCTTGTACCACTCACACAGATCGGACTCACGAAAGAGTTCATAGTTTCTCGTTGCGATACTTTTATTCGCGCGTTTGTCACCCGCAACAAATTCACCATTAAACACTGTGTTAATTTTTACATTGTCATGTTGTTGCATGACGTTCCGCACACGATCGAGTACAATGTCTCCCGCATTTTTGAGAAATTGTTGAGGGTCGATGTGTTTGGAATTTATTACCGCACCGGTCAGTATACGGCTTTCAAAAGCCGTATCTATCTCGCGCCATCTGAGTCCTGTCTCACTCGCACTGTATCCAGCACCCCCATGCACGAAACGTTGACGTACCGAGTCTTTCAAACCTTCGAGTCGCGCGATACAAGCGACCAACGACTGTTTGAGACCGATCGATGACTGATCGATCGATAATCGTGGCCGTTTAATTCGGCTTTGTTCTTCCAACGATTCGATAAACTCGTCGCATCGTTGCTCCCACGCGGCAAAGTCTTCTCTCGAATTTAACAGGGTGGATTGCTCCAAAAATTCTTGTTCCATGTTATTGCGCGATCCTCTTGCTAACGCCATTTGTTGCACTCACGACTTCCAGTTCTCGACTATTGAGCGTATCCCCCAGATTCGTCATTTTATATTCTACTAATGATGCATCGTTTGCTTATCATATCAAATTTCATCTCAGCAGCCGTACATCGGCGCTATTTGCAAAATTTGCAGTTTTGCACGTGTTCGATAAAATCATCGCGAGACATGTTGCGACATGTTCTTCAAAACAATATCGCTCCATTGACTTATGCGAAATTGCAAAATTTGCAGTTTTGCACGTGTTCGATAAAATCATCGCGAGACATGTTGCGACATGTTCTTCAAAACAATAACTCTCCATTGACTTATGCGAAATTGCAAAATTTGCAGTTTTGCACGTGTTCGTTGAAATCATCGCGACACACGTATGCTCTTGAAAAGAAATCATATTTGATGCTCGATGAGGTGATCTCATCACGAATGTTCTTGACAAAGACATCACATTTAACGTATATGTGGATTGTGGTGGTGGTCACCATGCAGCAGCCGTACATTGGGTCTATTTTTGCAAGATTTGCAGTTTTGTGTATGTATAAATGGTCTACGAGGATTCTAGAGCGCAGTCGAGAGTTCGATATGGTTCGAGTACGTCGCAAACAGCTAGATACGATGAACACTCACGGTGCGAACTACTACGTTCCGATTCAGGATGGAACGTGCGAGAAACAGCACAATGAGTAAGTACCGCTAATTTTCGTATATACTTGTGCAAAAAACTTTTATAAACGTAATTGTATTTTTACAGTTTTGATAAACCCCGTTATACGCCACGTATTTTGGGAAGGAGATTTGCCTTGACATCGACAGCATATAAATTTTTGGATGTTGGAATCAACGCGGGACCTATATCCTCTGTGGATATACTTATTGGTGATAACCGAGGCAATCAAATAATTCTGCCACATGCAACGTGGGTGACATTCATCGAAAAACGTGCAGATATTCAGCGAATCGTGCAGTCATCGGCATCATCATCGCTAACGTTTCGAGATCTGGAGCTTGTTAAAATACGTGACGCAGATATTGTAAAATTGACGTCGTGCGGCACCAGCTTGTACATGAAACCGTCAACTGTACTTTTCCTGTTCGAACTAGAACATTGCGTCGAGAGTGTTTATTTTCAATTATGTCTAAATGTTCACGGTGTAAGTGAAAAATTCAAACAGTTTGTAACAATTTTACGTCAAAATTGTATCACCGATAAATGTAACGCAGTTATAATCTTGCGTGAATTTTATGATAAAAATTCGATTATTGATTGCGAATTATTAGCATACGCTTTGGATACTATTGTGTATAATGCGCTTCATGATAAATAAATGCATATAATATGGTTAAAAAATTTCCTTTTCATTTACCGTTCCCTGTCGTTAAGCTTCGTTTATTGTTTACTTAAATATAATATTAAAATTAAGTATCGCGAAGATCTAAACGATTAAATATTGTTGGCGAAAAAAATATATGCGATCGTGAGCGATAACGCAACTGGGGGGGGGGGGCGAGGGCCGGGAGGAACCGCGAGAACAAGAAGACGCGGGCGACCGGGGCGAGGGAGAGATAAAGCGAGCGGGAGCGTGTGACGTCACGCGGACCGGCGCGGTCGTTACACGCGGACCCCTCCCGCGGCGAAAACGCGAACGCGGTATTCCGCGACGCGGCGAAAACGCGGTCACCCCGCGGCGCCGGAAAACCCCCTCGCCCCGCGGCGTCGGAAAACGCGGACCCCTTCGCCCCGCAGCGCCGGAAAACGCGGACCCTCTCGCCCCGCGGCGCGGCAAAAACGCGGACCCCCTCGCCCCGCGGCGCCGGAAAACGTGGTTCCCCTCTCCCCCTCCCCGCGGTGCTCGAAAAACGCGGTTCCCCCTCCCCCGGTCCCCCCCCCGACCCGCGGTCCCCCCCCCCTCGCGGCGCTCGAAAAACGCGGTTCCCCCCTCCCCCTCCCCGCGGCGCTTGAAAAACGCGGTTCCCCCCTCCCCCCGCTCCCGGTTCCCCCCCCGCCCCTCACCCCCCTCAGATCCCCGAGTTAGAACATACATAGCTTACCTACTTGACCGCCTGAATAAAAAAAATACGGCAATATATTCCTTTCAACACACTTTCTCAGAAAGGTTTCAAGTGCGAGAATCGCGGACATTTTGCTATTCCAGAGCTGTCTCAGAGATGTTGCAGAAACATTTTGAAATATTTATGAGATGTTTCAACCTATCGAATGAAACATTTCTTAGATATTTCTGAAAAGTTCTTGTGCTGTATGGGCTATTATTAGGGCCAATATCCAGGATGCTCGACAACCCTCTTAACGATCTCATCCAACTACTGTACTCTTTATCTACCTCATTCTCTTCTTTTCTACTTTCCCTTATCATCCCTCCCGCTTGCACTCGTCCTGGGAACTCTTTCGTCTCCTTCAGTGACAATTACGTTCCACGAGTTTCCTTGCAATTCGCAATCGCAAATTGACAAAGAAAATGTCGAGAACGAGACGGCGGCGGCGACGTTTAATTTCGAAACGTTCATATCGTCATTTCATCTAATTTGTTTCTTAAACAACCGCGTTTAGATTTATCGAGTTTCAGAGGCCTCGTAATTATAAGCGGCGCAACTATATCTCGGCATTCCGGTTCTTCTAACTTCTAATCCTTGCACATTGTCTGTCCATCCCACACCATTTTCTAGCGGCTATATATATACGCCGCTACCTCGCTCTTTGTCACGTCGCTTTTTTCTCCTTCTTCCGCCGCTCGACGAGTACCGCCGTACTCGTAATAATATCTTTTTTGGTGTTTGCTCGTTACGTCCGCGTTCTTTATTTTCTTAGAGCGGGTATGAAAGAACGGCGAGAACGTGACCTCTGCAGCATACGCAAATGCTACAGTCCGCGATAGTTATGTTTACTCTATTCTGTGAAGATTGTTGGACGCTGAATTTAAAAGAGGGTTTGAATTAAATTTAAATATAACAGTGCATTAAAGCATTAAAGTAGTTTAAGCGAGCTTGTATCTCTTGTATTTGATGAAAATTTGTGATATTAAAAAGCTCGTATTTACAACATTTACAGTACTGGATACTAAAAAGCATCCGTATTCTATATTATACAATTCTACATTGTACTACATTATTACTGTGACACAATTTAATTGTATTCAGTATTACGAGAAATAAAAATACGTCTATTTGTTTTGCGACGCCGATTTCGTGCTCATTAACAGCGCAGCACTTAGGAAACACGAGAGTCGAATATCTTGTTACATAGAATCAGCGTTATTTATTCGCCGAGCGATCCAATTTAGCAAGTTGAGCAAGGTCGAATCTCTTGATATATGAGAGAAACGTAAAAAGCTAGTAACGGTCCAGCCCGGTCCTCCCGCCCAATAATCGATTTCGTGTGTCGCCATTCAGATCCCCTCGGCGGGTATTTGTTATGCCGAACGATCCGAAGGGTCCCGTAGCCCGACTAGAAAATTTGACAAGGTATACCTGATTTATGTAAGGACCTAATAAGGTGAGTGACGGGTAATCCTCATCAGGTTACCCTTATAATGTCCTGACAAAAACTAAATAAGGAAGACCTTTGTAAGGTTATACTGATTAGATCCACATTAGGACTTTTATGTACCTAACCTAGTGTAATTTAATAAGGTTATGTTGATCAGGTCCTTGTCGGGGTTCTTACTTATTTTTCCTAATAAGGTTATGTTGATCAGGTCCCTGTCGGGATTCTTACTTACTTTACCTATTGTGGTTTATCTTAGGTTTTAACGAGGATCATTTAGTTAACCTTACATTCACAGCACGCATGCACACACCCAAGAACGTACTTACGCGGGCACGCACGCGTACACACATCAAAAATTGTGTGTGTGTGTGTGTGTGTCAACTATAAAAATAATAATATAAAACTTATAAAAATAATATGCACAAATAAATATAAATAATGTATAATTTGTTTAAATTTGGTTGACTAAACCCAACTGTATGCGCAATCAAAGGTTCATATACGAAATTCACGAAAACAAAGCTTCCTCTATGAGGAAGCAATATAGTAAAAGTTATAAGACATATTAAAATATAAAGAGATAAAAAGAATTTTTATATATCTTTTTTATATACACACACATACACAAATTGATGTGTACGTGTGTGTACACGTGTGTGTGTGAAAAGAATATATAAAAATTCTTATTTTTTAATTATATTTTTATATTTTAATTCCCGTGTAGAAATTTGTTAGAAATTTGTTACTTTTTTTACACTGAATTTGTTTCTTAAGATAATTTTTGAAAAATTATATATTTGCGCTGGTTATGACATATGTAGATTATATAGAGTGCAAGTAGGAACTTGTACATTGCTTCCTCATATTTTTTAAGTAAGCAAGTAGAAACCTGCATTGCTTCCTCTATTTTAAGCCATAATTATTTATATTTATTTATTTTGGCTTCCTCATAGAGGAAGCAATCAAAATTATGACCTTTAACCGCATATAAAGCTGAATCTAATCAACCAAATCTTGGTTTGGTTAATTAGTTCTGGAGTTATAGAAATGTGTCTTTACCAAAATTTTTATAACTCCAGAACTAATTAACCAAATCTTAACGAATTGTATATGAAATAGGGGTAGAATTTTCCGGCGAGTGCTATAGAGTGTATAGTTCTTTGTTACCGATGTTCTGGAAACCGTTTTTTTTAATTCTTTTACCCGTAAAAATTAAAAAAATTTAAAAAAATGGTTTCCAGAACATCGGTAACAAAGAACTATACACTCTATAGCACTCTCCGGAACATTCTACCCTTATTTCATATATAATTCGTTAAGATTTGGTTAATTAGTTCTGGAGTTATAGAAATTTTGGTAAATTTGACACATTTCTATAACTCCAGAACTAATTAACTAAATCTTAACGAATTATATATAAAATAGGGGTAGAATTTTCCGGAGAGTGCTATAGAGTGTGTATTTTTTCGTTACCGATGTTCTGGAAACCGATTTTTTTAATTTTTCTAATTCTTACGGGTAAAAGAATTTAAAAAAACGGTTTCCAAAACATCGGTAACGAAAAACTACACATTCTATAGCACTCCCCGGAAAATTCTACCCCTATTTCATATACAATTCGTTAAGATTTGGTTGATTAGTTCTAGAGTTATAGAAATTTCGGTAAACTTGGCACATACACACATACACACATACACACATACACACATACACACATACACACATACACACATACATACATACAGACATTTTTTAAAATTACAATTTTTTGAGGTTTTAGAACATTCTGAACACATTCAGAAAAACAAATAAAAAAAATTTTTTTACGAAAACAAAGCTTCCTTTATGAGGAAGCAATATAATTCACTTATATCAAATTAAGAAGTAGTCTACCACGTAAGGCAGTTGGCTCACGATCCAGAGGTCCCGAGTTCAAATCCCACCAAGGTAAGTGTGTTTTTATATGTGTTTTTAAATACGAGAAAATATTTATAATTATAGACTGCATCTTAAGAAACAAATTTAGTTAAAAAATAGTAATAAAATTTCAAAATAAATAATTTTTTAAAAATTTTATAAGGGAAGGTCCTGATAAGGTCCTGATAAGGTACCCTATCAGGACCTTGCTAGGAATCCTGATAAGGTCCTGATACATGTACTGCGTTACATGACTTATTAGGACCCGATAGTATTACCTCGTCGGGACCTGATCAGCAAATGAGGTTAACCTGATCAGGACCATGGGTTAAATTTCTAGTCGGGAGGTTCCTTAATAACAGACGGTAGGCTCTCTTCATTGAATTCGTTTTGATACCTTTATCCTGCGGAATCCATGTCGGGCGAAGCATATAGAATAAATTTCTTTCCTTTGCCGACCGCATATATATTCGATCCTGTTCGACTCAGTCTACCGACAAACATGATCGTCGAGGAAACGGCGCGGCATTGTGTCCTCTTACGCTGCATCCACTTTTGATCGGAAATCGATATGGAGAAAATTATGATAACATCTTCTGTGTTAATATGTAAACAGGTTGCGATTATGGCGAGTTTAGCAAATGGACAATGAATATTCGAAGAAAAGTAGATTTATATTATTTAAATAATTTTGCGACAAATTCTAATAGGTATCTATATCTTATCTCTATATTTTTAAGAAAATTTTAAAATAATAATGTTTTTTCATTAAATTGTTGATACTATATTCTGGTATAGCAAATCTCTCAGTCTAGTGCTATTCAGTGGAATTAGATTCGCGATCATAACCGCGCTTTTGGATCAGCAAGACACAAAAAAAAACAATTTTACTGCTATGGATAATTTTCTCATCGCGGAGTTTCGAAACTCATGGCGGAGATGCGTTATCGTTTCGCGTTGTAACAGATAACCAATGCAACAATGGGGGCTGCGCAACGGCTTGTAAAACGACTAAAAGAAACAGTACATTTGTTATCTATGGTTTGCCGAGTCATCGACATTTTTGGACGCGTGGCGATGGGATAAAATCGAAAAGTCAAAGCAAGCGCCGCAAACGCGCACAAAAAACGGAAAGCCGATAGATTTCCGCGATTGCAGTTTTGACGCGCTTATCCAGTTGAATATTATGAAAGTCTGCTACAACGAAAAAGCTGCTTTTTCATCAATTTGACATATGACATGCAATCCAACAGAGAATCGTTTTTTGCTATCGACCGCCAGAGAATAAATTATCAATAAAAAATTAATAACAATCAATATGAAACCGCGGATTGTTGCAAATACTTGTTGAATCGTTTTGTTGTCACAAGAACGTGATCCCCTAAAAATTTGAAGAGAATCGTTCTTTGCTATCGACCGCCAGAGAATAAATTATCAATAAAAAATTAATAACAATTAAGGAAAACCGCGGATTGTTCCAAATACTTGCTGAATCGTTTTGTTGTCACAAGAACGTGATCCCCTAAAAATTTGGAGAGAATCGTTCATTGCAATCGATCGCCAGAGAATAAATTATCAATAAAAAATTAATAACAATTAATATGAAACCGCGGATTGTTCCAAATACTTGCTGAATCGTTTTGTTGTCACAAGAACGTGATCCCCTAAAAATTTGGAGAGAATCGTTCATTGCAATCGATCGCCAGAGAATAAATTATCAATAAAAAATTAATAACAATTAATATGAAACCGCGGATTGTTCCAAATATTTGCTGAATCGTTTTGTTGTCACAAGAACGTGATCCCCTAAAAATTTATAGAGAATCGTTCTTTGCGATCGGTCGCCTCTGAATAAATTATCAATAAAAAATTAATAACAATTAATATAAAATCGCGGATTGTTCCAAATACTTGCTGAATCGTTTTGTTGTCACAAGAACGTGATCCCTTAAAAATTTGAAGAGAATCGTTCTTTGCTATCGACCGCCAGAGAATAAATTATCAATAAAAAATTAATAACAATTAATATAAAACCGCGGATTGTTCCAAATACTTGCTGAATCGTTTTGTAGTCACAAGCACGTCATTTCCTAAAAATTTGAAGGGAATCGTTCTTTGCTATCGACCGCCAGAGAATAAATTATTAATAAAAAATTAATAACAATTAATATAAAACCGCGGATTGTTCCAAATACTTGCTGAATCGTTTTGTTGTCGCAAGAACGTGATCCCCTAAAAATTTGGAGAGAATCGTTCTTTGCTATCGACCGCCAGAGAATAAATTATTAATAAAAAATTAATAACAATTAAGGCAAACCGCGGATTGTCGCAAATACTTGCTGAATCGTTTGTTGTCACAAGAACATCATTTTCTATAAATTTGAAGAAAATCGTTCTTTGCTATCGACCGCCAGAGAATAAATTATCAATAAAAAATTAATAACAATTAAGGGAAACCGCGGATTGTCGCAAATATTTGCTGAATCGTTTTGTTGTCACAAGAACGTGATCCCCTAAAAATTTGGAGAGAATCGTTCTTTGCGATCGGTCGCCTCTGAATTAATTATCAATAAAAAATTAATAACAATTAATATAAAACCGCGGATTGTTCCAAATACTTGCTGAATCGTTTTGTTGTCACAAGAACGTGATCCCCTAAAAATTTGGAGAGAATCGTTCTTTGCTATCGACCGCCAGAGAATAAATTATCAATAAAAAATTAATAACAATTAAGGGAAACCGCGGATTGTCGCAAATATTTGCTGAATCGTTTTGTTGTCACAAGAACGTAATCCCCTAAAAATTTGGAGAAAATCGTTCTTTGCGATCGGTCGCCTCTGAATAAATTATCAATAAAAAATTAATAACAATTAAGGGAAACCGCGGATTGTCGCAAATACTTGCTGAATCGTTTTGTTGTCACAAGAACGTGATTCCCTAAAAATTTGGAGAGAATCGTTCTTTGCTATGTTCTACAATTATTTATCGAATAATTTATAACAATTAAAACATGTTTTTATATCAAACCGATGAAAAAACAGTTTGAATATTGTCAAAAATATTTATATATAGATATATTTAATCTTGATTAATTAATAATATTTAAGAAAAGCCCAGCGGCCGATAATAATTGACCTACGATACGTTCGGATCCCCTGAGGAACCCACATGATATTCGGCCCTGTCCGCGAGACGTTCCGCTGCTAGCTCCCGCTGCTAGCTTCAGCGACATAAATGTAAAAAAAAATACTTTAATTGATAGACATAGTTCGATGATAAGTCCGTATACGGGCTCTTTTCATCATTTTCTCTTTTAAACTTGACGCGCGACATGTATAAAACAAATTGTAAAATATCTCTTATTTTAGTTTTAATTTTTTAATTATAATAAATAATTTATATAATTTTATATATATATAAATAACAAATTATAAATAAGCAAACAATATTTTTCTAATAGTAGGGGAGCTAGCTCCATTTTTTCGTGATTATTTCGGTACTCATGAAACCTTTTGTGGTGATTCAGAATGTTATTCAATGATCAAAGCTCCGGGGACTGACAAAAAAGTGGGTCGCTTTGGATCATATAACCACTCACTTGTGCAAAAAAATTTTTTTTTTTAAGTCATTTCGGTATGTCAGTCATTTTGCACCATAATTCTTTGATATATTCTATGACTATTTGCAAATTGACTGACAAAAAAGTGGGTCGCTTGTGGGTGTAGGGCTGCCCAAAAATGACATTTTTTTCAAGTTATTTCGGTATGTCAGTCATTTTGCAGCATAATTCTTTGATATATTCTATGACTATTAGCATAATTGACTGACAAAAAAGTGGGTCTCAAAATCCTCATAAAATATTGTAAATTCCACAGTTTGCGACTTATGAATTTTTTCCTTCTTTGAATTTACCATTGATGATCATCAGAACTTATTTTAATTCTTATTGTCTTTTCATTACTCAAATAAATAATTAAAAGTACATCGTAAACTGAAGCCAATATCTTTTTTTATGGTCATTTATTATATAATCAAAACAGAAACTGTAATGAAAAATAGCATTATAAAACATCATCATAAAAAATAAATAAAAAACCTAGGAATCTTTTTCTTTTTCTTCTTTATCACAATCATTTAAATCATCTTCATCCTCAGAAAGGTTGTCACTCAATTCTGTAACATTATTTAAAAATCATAATATAATTGTTTGACTACTGATTCTTTTCTCTTTCGAAGAAAAAAAATCACGCATACCTAGTTCACCTTCCTCATTGCTATCGTCTGACGGAAATGGCTAGATAGAAAATAATGGAAAATGACTGGATAGAAAATAATGGAAAATGGCTGGATAGAAAATAATGGAAAATATGAATTTGTCTGGTTTGAAGGCAATCAGCTTCCAACACTTATCAACGACATCGTTATTCAGCCGTCAGACGATAGCAATGAGGAAGGTGAACTATAGGTATGCGTGATTTTTTTTCTTCGAAAGAGAAAAGAATCAGTAGTCAAATAATTATATTATGATTTTTAAATAATGTTACAGAATCGAGTGACGACCTTTCTGAGGATGAAGATGATTTAAATGATTGTGATAAAGAAGAAGAAGAAAAAGATTCCTAGGTTTTTTATTTATTTTTTACGATAATGCTATTTTTCATTACAGTTTCTGTTTTAATTATATAATAAATGACCATAAAAAAAGATATTGGCTTCAGTTTACGATGTACTTTTAATTATTTATTTGAGTAATGAAAAGACAATAAGAATTAAAATAAGTTCTGATGACCATCAATGGTGAATTCAAAGAAGGAAAAAATTCATAAGTCGCAAACTGTGAAATTTACAATATTTTATGAGGGTTTTGAGACCCACTTTTTTGTCAGTCAATTATGCTAATAGTCATAGAATATATCAAAGAATTATGCTGCAAAATGACTGACATACCGAAATGACTTGAAAAAATGTCATTTTTGGGCAGCCCTACACCCACAAGCGACCCACTTTTTTGTCAGTCAATTTGCAAATAGTCATAGAATATATCAAAGAATTATGGTGCAAAATGACTGACATACCGAAATGACTTGAAAAAAAAAATTTTTTGCACAAGTGAGTGGCTATATGATCCAAAGCGACCCACTTTTTTGTCAGTCCCCGGAGCTTTGATCATTGAATAACATTCTGAATCACCACAAAAAGTTTCATGAGTTCCGAAATAATCACGAAAAAATGGAGCTAGCTCCCCTACTATAATAATCCGTTGAAATCGTGTACATTGACGGAAAAAAGTCTGCAATACAGATAATTGCGCTACTTGTATGATAATCAGTAATAAATAAAGAGCAAAGGTTTCGGTGAAAGTGACACAGATATAACTTCATGTCACATGACTTTTATTACGTGCATGAGTTGGTCGTAAATTCGACGGATTCGGCATCGTAAAGTTTCTGTGTCAGTTTAGTTACGGCGGGAAAATCCTGCTTGCGTCTCTTCGACCATATTTTTACTCGCCCATCGTTATAGTCGAGCGATAAATCGCGGGCGTGTGCCGCTCCGAGACTGAAATCCGGTGCGGGCAGTCTTTCAAGTATTAAGCGGGCACGCGAGCGCGCTTCTCGCAACGCAAAGAGCGATCGTCGAATCGTCAAATCGACAAGCTGATCCGCGACAGCGGGCCGTGTTGCACGAAGCGGAAAACGACGGGGCATTATTATTCGCGCGCTTGTTCCTCGAAGCGTTACGTCAATCCCGATTTAGTCGTTCCGTACAAACCGTACAAGAGCGCGCCCCGTATACTCGTGCGGACGTACAACACACGTACGCGTGCATGTGTACATACGTGACTGCCGCGGATACGCCGCGTCTCCACACACGAGTATACGAGCACGTTGTACAAGCGCACGGGCACGCGTGTATACACATTAAAGGGCGGATATATTGGTTTTCCAGTCACGACTAATTTACCGCGCCATCGGGCGATTTATATTTCGGTGGAATCTATTGCACCGACAAAAAACCAATAACCCGGGACTTTCAGTTATTCCGACTGATGTATTATTATCGGCGAATAATCGGCGGACAGTCCGGCTCGCGGTTCACTGCACCCGGCGATATTTGCGTTTTCCATCAACGCCAAGATCTCAACTGCACAACGCGCTTTTACGGTTGTGCCATCTCTTTTTTCCCCCCCAACGTCGTCATTTTCGTATACTCCTTTCTACAGCGCGGCCGCGGCGGTCGCGCAAAATTCCTTCCAACCGACGCGACGTGCCTGACAATAGACAAAGTTAAGCGACATACTTTCCAGGAATTCGCATAACCGGGATTCATGATAGTGTAATTTTGTTGTTGCGCTTCCAGATGTACAAGATGTTTCTCTTCACCTCCCCTTTTTCAGCTTAGCTTCTACGTTTAACTTTAGAAAGTAGATTTAATAAAATTGGAGCATATGTATTCCCGAGTCGAAATTTTTATCCTAGATTAGACCTACAAGTTCCGCGGAATATAAAGGACCAATGTAAGCTTATCCATTACTTGGTTATTGTCCTCCCTTGATGCTAGAAATTGTCACTTATTGCCGTTTTCTCCATATGAAGGCTTAAAAGAGTACCTTTTAAGAACCTCTAAAAAGGCTCCATGTTCTGTATCATATCAAATATTCACTCAACAAAAAAAATTATTTATCTCGAAATTTTATTATTATTTTTTAACTAAATTTGTTTCTTAAGATGCAATCTATAATTATAAATATTTTTTTGTATTTGAAAAAAACACTTACCTTGGTGGGATCGAACTCGGGACCTCTGGATCGTGAGCCAACTGCCTTACGTGGTAGACCACTTCTTAATTTAATGTAAGTGTTATTATATAGTCTACATATGTCAACCAGCGCAAATATATAATTTTTTCAAAAATCATCTTAAGAAACAAATTTAGTTTAAAAAAAGTAATAAAATTTTAAATTGGATATATGATATAATATTTCTTTCGGGTGAATGTCAGAAACCAGTGCCGGCTCATTACGAAATTTTGTGTTCGTAAATATATTTATGAAAAAAGTATATTTATGAAGTATTTTTTAAATAAAACAAACAAGTACGGATGTATAAGTATGAGTATTTTCAAAATTTAGTTTACCTAAAACTTTAATAAATAAACTACTTTCTTCAAAAGTGTTCTATGAAGGAATCAACCACCAATATCGCCACTGTGAGCATTATTAGGTTGCTGCGTCATTTGTATTTCTTTTAAGACCAAAAATGTTTGATTTTAAATCAACAAAATATTATAAGTTCAAAAATGTTTGAAAAAAGAAAACTGTCTTATTTTTACAAAAACGTTTGATTGATCATCGAAGTAAGTTGCATATAAACGTCTTACTACATTTAATGCTTTAGTATCAAACATTTGAAGAACTTTGTGCAATGAGGAAAAATAACTGAGTATAGCACTGTTTGAATATCAAACACATTTTGATGACTGATGTCTGAAAATCAATCACTTTCTGTAGAAAAATGTTTAAAATTCAAACATGTCTTACTTTAGATTTTTTAGAGCACGTATTCGGAATTATTTAATATTCGATCTCATATACTGTACTTGCATTTAATGTGCATCTGGATTTTAATAAATAAGTACACGGAGAGAATTTTTTGTTATATTTTCCCCTTAAATTCACTACAAACTTGGGACAACTTGGCAACCAAGGAATTTTTAAAATATACAAAAGACATTTTACAAACAACGTGATAAAAATTACCAAGCAGATTGGTAAATTTTGAAAAATGATTGAAATTTCCTAGATATATTTTAGTAAAATTAATCAGACATATTTTATATTTTAATGTAATAGATATCTAGATATTAATATTTTTTATTATGGTAGATATTAATCAGAATAGCTCGCATAAAATTCTTGGTGGCGGTACATGTTGTCCCACAACTATCATGATTTCAGGGTAAATTTTAAGAGAAAATTCTCTCCGTGTATTGAATAATATAATATTTCGCTTATTGTACATATTCTATCTGTAGTAAAGTAAATTACATAATTAATACATTATTTATTAAAATTAAGATGCACGTTAAATGCAAGTACAGTATACGAGATATGATGGAATGTTAAATAATTCCGAATTTTAGTGAACAAAGTCGTGCCATCACAAGTCCCATCGATCTGCGGATCGAGTATTAATATTTTTATTGACGCTGAAAATTTTGATAAGATTTGAAGATTCAAAAGAAATGAAAAGGTAGGACATGTAAGAACGAAAGTAGGCATACTTAAATTGGTTCTCTAAATTCAGCGAAACTTGTAGGTCTAATGTAGGATAAATACGGATTATGTAGGACAACATGATTCAACAGAGGCGAAAAGAGGCGTTAGCAAGTTCAAAATAGAACTTGCAGGCCAAGGAACATTATTGGAGGCCAAATAAGCATGAATAAGGTTCATAGTAGGTTTTAAATTTCGACTCGGGATTGCCATCATTTTTGGTGGTACACAATATATTGTTACTTTTTATGAATAATAAAACAATTTATGAGAATAATTTTTGCATAGGAATAAAAAAGAAATAGAGAGAAAGTATATTAACTAAAATTTTCTCGTTTAATATTATTCTTTCAAGCTTGATACAAAGAGACAAAAAAAAAGAATTTTAAACAAAAAGACAAGTAGTAAATATTAAGTAATAGCATAAATAGTTGATCATTTATTTCAAAATTACAATTTTTTTATTGTGTACTTTTATAATGCAAAGAATTATGTAAGCATTTATTCATTGTTTGCACAAAATATTCGATCAAGTAAAATATGTCGAAGATGCTCTGTTATTATCTTATTATCAAACCCTTTGATTCTAATTAGTCGTCTATGTATCTGCCATTTGCCGCAGAGAGGTTTAATATATGCGTGTTCTAATATAATCTGATTGCGTCTCCATTATTGGTTAGGATTCTCCAGCTAACTCGAATTTCTGAATAGCATGAACACGCAAACGACGCGCGACTGAAGATGTGACACTGCTCGATATCGATGTCTTCGTAGGAAGGCATGCCCCGAGGGGGGAGGGGTTAAATTCCGTAGCCGCTGCGGTACGACTTCGCGGTGACGGAGAAGACTGGATAATCCGTCTTGAGAACCTTCAAGTTCAATCGAAAAATACGGAAGATGTGACGCGTTTATTCCGCGAATGTGGTGGATATGACTTTTTTAGCCCCGGCAGCGTGATGGAGCTTTAATGTCATATAGGATCTCGGAAGAAGCCAGCAAAACTGACACACGGCTCCTCTCACTTTTTGTGCGGGAACGCCGCGAAACGAGTTCGACGTAGGTATCCGCCACGCTAATGAAATTTGACAGTGCCTGTGGGAACCTGGGATACAAGATCGCTCACACAAAATGGCATAACAGGCGCATAAGATAAAGATTAAATTCCATTGTCTCTATTTTTTCCTGCTTGTTGCCTCGCGAGACAGGGAATTATTGAAGATTAAATACAGAATGTGTAAGTTAGATGAGGAAACGTAACGTTTTACGTGAATTAAATCAGTGGTTAACAATAATATTGCTTCATCGATCACGGCAATAGTGAAAACGAATTGGATGTGAGATAGCGCTGAATGAAAATTGTACGCGGCTCATGTTGCATTACATCCGGAGATTGAGTAACAGCGAAACTATTCCAAAAAACGCTTTTCCGAAACTTCCCGGAACGCCCTGGAGCAACCTACAGCCTGCACATCGATAGTAATGTAGGTCACTGTCGATGATGGGTTTTCACTATGAACGAGTATCGATGTTTACTTTCTTCGCCAGATTTTTACGGTTGATTGCCGCCGAAAGTGAACTTCGATTGCAATTTTTGTCAGTTGCTTCATGGCGAGGCACCGTAGGGCCGATATATCAACATACGCGACAATGCAGGCGAGAGAGGCGATGAGGGTGGCTTCTGATTATGAGAGCGCGGAAAGATAGATCCTGACGCGAAATATCGGAAACCCGTTATCAATGACATTGACTTAACCCAATTCTCTGGAGGGTGTTAACTGTCTTCTCTTTGTGGTTTTCGTGGGTTGCATGTGTGTGTGATGTGTGTGTGTGTGCGCGCGCGCGGGAGGTCCAATTGGATTTACACGGCGGCGAAGCGGAGGTCAGTTAATGCAGCGCCGGCCGACCTGATCTCTCTCCGTTAGAAGAGATCGTAATGTAATTTCCGGGAGTAAGGCTGCAGTAATTGTTCCTCGATCATTGCCCATTCGATAGGAAATCCATGAGAAATGGCGAACTCGCGAGATAAAGGTTGTATCATGTACCTACCACGGTAGTTCTACAAACGCTGTCATTTATTGTTATATTGTTTACATCAGCATTCGGTATCTTGCTGGTATTTTTACAATTATACAAAAGTAACGATTCTTTCGTAGCAATCGATTACATGGATGTAGATGATATAGATATGTTTAATCCAAACGCGAGAATTTAATGTATAACCAATACCGAACTACTCCAAGTTTTTTTTATATAACAGTGTTTTTTACTTTGCTTTGAATCGTGAAACTTTATGTTTTTATACTTTATATTTTTACATGAATGTAATAACAATTTAATAAAATATTTCGTAATAATCAGAATACTTTTTTCTTTTTTAAGTAACTGTATTTCGTGTGAGCAAAGCGAAACTCGCGTTTCGCGATTTTTGTGAATAAAATTTTTACTACGTGGATGGACTTCGAATAAAAATTAAGTTCATCTCGCAGAGCTGACAATGTGATTAGGCAAATCCATAAAAAGGGTATTGCAATCTGGCAAAATTGCACACAAAAGCAGTCATCTGTTCTTTGTCCTACCCTAGAAATAGTCCATAGTGTATGTGTGTATGTGCGTGTGTGTGTTTTCTTCACAAAAGCGTTTATCAAGAGAGAGAGCGTTTTACTTTGGCATTTCTCTTGGCCGGCGTGCAGCGCCTGGGATGAAATTATTTCGTTGGTGCTGAGTCGAGAGTTCGGAGCACATCGACCATGACCACGCATTTCCGACGGATACTTTCAGTCGACGCGGCGGGGAAGTCTCAGGAAAATTATCGTTTTCCCCTGATCCAATATCAAGGCGAGATAACTCTTTTTCCTTGATCGAGGGGTTTCGAGGGCTTAACAGGGAAGCAGGGCATTTCAGCGATTCCACCGATATGTTGCA
The DNA here is from genome assembly GCA_030770255.1 of Temnothorax ravouxi. Classification (NCBI taxonomy): domain Eukaryota; kingdom Metazoa; phylum Arthropoda; class Insecta; order Hymenoptera; family Formicidae; genus Temnothorax; species Temnothorax ravouxi. The sequence goes on along the minus strand of JASTWP010002089.1, from coordinate 15,110 downwards.
ATTACGTATCCGCCCGACCGCGACGTAATAGCGTTTAGTTATTTCACTAGTCACCGATGCAAGCGCAATGATTTTCGCAACGATGCTTTTGCCAATCATTCGGAATGCTCGATATAACTCTCCGCGGATCATTTAAGATAATTTGATTCCAATTCATGCTGCGGTATATTAATACGACATGATGCAACATGATATTAAAATATTAATTCGATCGCTTCTAATTTTTCGTCCGTGAAATAACGTGCGATATATCAGCGAGACCGGCATTTCTATTTGCTAAACTTTGCATTTCACAATTACTGTTGTCATCATTTGTTTTTTACATGATGGATATTTAATATGTATGTACACCTGGATATAAAATTTTCTTTGATAAAATTTTTCTAATACAGAACAAATTACACATTCTGCATATAATACAAATTAAAATTTGATATAAAACCCCAAATTTTTTGGATTATATTAATATGAACGGTTTTAAATCATCTGAAAACGTGGATTTGTACAAAAAATTTGATTTAGAAAAGATAACTTTGTCGTATAAGCGATTTGTTCTTTAATATAATAAATTTGTTGATACATTTCGAGCACTATCATATTGTGAAGTAGCATATACCTATAAATGTTGACGGTAGTTATCATCTATATGTATATGTATAAAGAAGTCGAGTATGTAAAATTTCTTTCAAATATCGTTGAGTGTATGCGTTCACGCTATGTCGGATTGATATCGAGTAGGCGCGAGCAGTGCCATTGAATCTGATGTTCCCTTTCAATAGAACTCGCGTTCGTATTGGCGTGCAGTTCCATTGAATTTGATGTCTCTAATTCGCACTCCGCCGCGTTGCACTTCGGAAAACAGACGGCAGAAGTTAAGGTTATTACCTGTCTGGCTAATCTTGTTTTGGAAGTCGGAGAGTTGTAGACTCCTTTCTTGAAACGGTTGCGAATAATGTGACTATAGTTTCGACGCAATGAGCGCCGATATCTTAATAATTCGTCAAAAACAGCTTTATATAGAGAATACTATCCTACCTTCAGAAATTAATGTTAAAATTAATAATAGGTTTTATTTTAAATTAGTACACGTGATGCACGCGCGGCAAACATAAATATATGTAATTATACTAAATTATCAAAATTATTTTATATAAATTATAGCTATCTGAGTATAAAGTTCATTATAATAAAATGTTTTCAGTTATTAATTGTCTCTTTTATTAATTTTATTTTAAACTTATTGAAAATTAATAAACCACATTAAAAGTTCAAGTTAATTATGTGACAGAATAGATACTAAAATGAATTCAGTTGTATTTGAAATTGCATTGAGAGAAATACATCCTATTTCTATTTACTTAAATTTTTTAACTACTATTTAAAGCGGTAAATTAATTTTAATAAAAATATTTTAAATGCGAGTGATAGTGCTTTCTCTCTCTCAATTTAAGTAAAATTGTGACGTACTAAACTTATGAAACGCCACAGAGACGAAAAAATGTTTCTATCAAATAAAGTCACGTCATGAATCACGCATGGAACCGTTGTTTGAAGTACATACATACATACTTGAGTAAGCCATGTTGTCGTCGCGAACGCTCGCGCTGGTGCGTTTTGATTTCTCTTCCGATATTATAGAGATCCAGAATTGAAAGGCTGTTGAAAGTCAAATGATTATTTAGCGAATCGATGCGAAAAGTGCAAGCCCGTGCATTTTCCTATGCGTTGCTTATCAGCGGTCCTACTCTGTTCACCGAGCGGGACTATCCTTCGGTTAGATGCGCGGCTCCCGAAATGCTTGTCGGTTGTCGGAGATCCCTAAGCGCATTATAGCGGCCGCGGTGGATAGAGAACACACGCCTCTGTGCACCGACGTTGATGTAATTTTAATGAAGGAATAGAGCTGTCGCCAAACGGTAATTGCAAGTCAGCCCGCGTTGGTCGAGGCGTCGAGGACACGCAGAGTAACGATGACGTGCGGCTGATGCATCGACATGGCCGAAAGACATCCATGACGATGAGGGGCTTCGATGGCAGGAACAAAACACGACCGACGGAGGAGATAGTAAACGACGAGAGAGGCGGTAGCTGGAAAATTGTCTCGAGCGTAGCCGTTTGGGGAGGCTAAAATAAGCAGTGGAGCCTGAGGGTGAAAGAAAAAAAAAAGGACGAGATCAGAATGCAGTATGTGAGCAGGAAGAAATAGGAAGTGTTGCCGAACAAGTGGTGGAGAGACGGTTGGTAAAGGCGAAGCAGAAAAGATATGATAGAAGAGTGTGGAAGAGAGAAAGAGAGACGGAAAGTAACGAGAGTTTGCTATGCCAAGAGTCGGCGGGGGAATGTGGGAGGAAGAAGTAGAGTTTCGGAGTTTGAAGGACCTTACGGCGGGTAGCTCGGCAGCTCCGCTCTCGAGACATCCGCGGTAGCGCAGGTGTCTGCATAAGTGCGTATCTACGATCCGTCGATGCGCACAGCGTTCGTGAGCACATAGCAGCCGGGTTCGGGAACACCGGGGGAATCTGGCATGCCGTACACACCCGGTACATCGACCCGGAATGCGAATTTAATCTGCGTGCATCAAACTTCCATTCGCTTTGGAGAGGACCGGCGCGGCGCCCAGGGTCGCCGCGGCGCGGGCGCGGGCGCGGGCGTCGTGACAACGTTGCCCTAACTTCGAAATGAAAGGCGTGAATATTTTCGCGACTAATTTAGCGCGGAGCACGCCCGTTACCTTTACGGCTACGCCGTTCGAGATTTCGTTATCGATCGCGGAGCGCGGGTACCGGGGGAATCGTCGCTTAATGCGAGCAATATCGCGCTCACGGCTGCCTCGGCGTGCATTTACCTGTCGTTTCGCACTTTGAGATGCAAAACGAGTTTGCCGCCACTACCATGTCGATTAACGTGCGCGATTTCGAGGGGGAATAGTCAGGGCTTCTGCATTTCGCGCGGTCGCGAAAAGTTAAACTACTTTCGCGGATAATTGATAATTTGCCAGCCGAAGCGAATTCGAATATGGATATGAATATAAAAGAGAAGGCCAGATCATTGGCCGGCCGTACCAATTACAGGCAAAATTATTTAGCACTTTCGCACTGCGCTCGCGCTCGCTGTCAAACGAGGACGTGCATTTAAAATTACGTTCTTTAATTATTATTAAGTTTAATTATCTCGTCACACAATGCGCGCACTGGCGCAAGGATATTATCGCTGTATGAAATGTGCCGTGCTTTAAAAGCATTTTAAAAAAATTATTATTTCACTTTTTTTCGACGCGTAAAAATATATGAACCATACGGAATATTTTCTGAAAATTTGTGCGCTCTACGCGTCTCTTATGCTATGATCCGATAATGTACTTTGCAACATACACCAAAGAATAAATTTTTCCTACATTATTTTAAATTTGCTAAATGTCTGTGTGCATCCGTTTCGTGAAAAGTAATTTGTTTTTATAATAAGTAATATATAATAATTTACATAATAAATAATTTATAAGAAAAATTTGATAGAAACTTCACATATGATATCTTCAATAATTATAACATTTTTATACATCGTTTTAATTATGCCATCGCATTTTGTTTGAACACGAGGTTCTCAGTTACCTTCTTTCTCTTTTGTGTAACAAGATAAATAGTGACTTATACTACACGCAACTTTCTCCGCCGCGGTCCTCAATTTACTTTCTTCGCCGTAGAGTCTACGTTGCTAACAAGCTGTCGAGAGACTTACAAACGTACACACTTGCGGCAGGGAAGAGACGCGCGCAACGTTTACGAAAATCGAGTCACGGCACGGCGTACGAAAATCGAAGAGATGGACACGAAAATAAATCTTCCCCAAGTGTGTGTCCCGTTCTTCCCCGACGAAAACTGCATACTTATGTGTGTACATATAAGGATGAACGGAAAAGTCGTCCTTCTTGCTTGTTTGTCTTTTCCTCCCGCCCTCCATTCCCGACGCAACCAGCGGAGATTTCGTCCAAGAATATTTTTGGATGGCAGCCATTGATGTCTACGGCTTCCTAAGAATATTCGCCCTTTTTTTGGAGATACGAGTGTCGCCCAATTGTATATTTATCTCCCTTTCTTTTGTCTCGGCTCGCGAAACGATCTTTTGGCTCTACGCTCACACACGTGATTAACGTATGCCAAGAATATCGTCTCCCGCTGCTTGACGACTTCCCGCGTAGCGCAGTCTTCACGGTTCGATTCACAACACGCACTCGCGAAAAGACAAATTCGAGATATTTTAATAAGAATAAGAAAGAGGCAGAGAGAGAAAAAAAATTTTGCTTTTAACGAAAATTATTATAATGTATACTATTATAATATATTAATATAAATAAAACGGATAAAATACAAAGCACTGTAGAAAAGCGAAAAAGTTCTTTCATGTTGATCTCTTAACAGGAAGTGGCATAAGACAGTTTTACATTCCTCTAAATTGCTGTCAGCAGTCGAAAAATTAAGTCTATGCTACTCTCAGCGCTTTAATTGATTAATTCCTGTTTCAGGGTGAATGATGGCAGACGCAGAAGTGTTAAATAAGATAAATGATCCGTTAAGAAAGTAATGTATACGTCAGATCGGATATGGAAAAGATTTAATTTGGCGTAAGAGAATCGCGTTCCCCCCCCCCGGGATTTAATTTCAAGCAGAAATTAATGTAGCGCGAATGCGCTTCTCACTTCCGTTCGCCGGAATGTGTGGTACCAAGCGGTTCGATATTGGCGACCATTGTCTCTTCTTCCTCCCATCCGCATACTTGCAAATTGTACGGAAAACGTAATTATACCGGTAACATTAATTAAGAGTGCAGTTAATTATCTTCGGCCCGATCTATATCTCCGCAGCTTTTTTCCTCTATGGCGTTTATTACCTTTATCCTTTTTTCTCTCTCTTCCTCTCTCTTCTCTCCTCTCTCTCTCTCTCTCTCTCTCTCTCTCTCTCTCTCTCTCTCTCTCTCTCTCTCTCTCTCTCGTCTCTCTCACTGCCTTGTGATACATAGCAGCGATTATTTTTGTAACGATGCTATTTCTCCGTGCGCCGCATCGTAAAAATCTACACGAAGATACCGGTGCACGCAAGGCACCTTTCTATAAATTGCAGTTACAACGGCGAAAGACGTAATTTCGCGTTTAATAACGTCGTCCGGGGGAAAAAAAGTAGCAAAAGCAAATAACACGAATCGCCTTGAAATAATTAAAGATTAAAGAAATTATTGAACATCAGCTTTCATTTCCGTCTACAGTCGGCTATTTTTATCCATGCATCTCAAATGATTTATGCATTTTTATAATTATCCGTATTTTCAGGAATGTCAGAGGAAACTGAGATATGAATCCGTGCCCTGCGCGAAACATCTGGCGAATCTGGGTTAATCGCGTTTCAGTGAAAAGTGCGGCAACGATCACGCATAATGGCTTAAATACGGTTGTGCGTAATGGAAATATAATTTCACGTTAGAGGGACTACGGAAAAAAGGAGGGAAGCAACGCTGAAACGATAAAACGCCTCACGTCCTGATAATTTAATGGCGCCGTTCAATTTACTGCACATTTTTCGCCGCAGCTACCGGTATTTTTTTCTGTCGTAATGTTTCATTTTCGGGCATCATTTTCGGGAACCAGCGCAGCTGCGACTATCGAAAGTCGCGACGATACTGTTTCTCAACAAGATCGATTGATCAAAAGGACTCTCGCCCATTGAAATGTGATAGTCTGATAAAATATCAAATATTACGTTTAAACTATTATAAATAATACAAGATTTCGAAAAGTAATACGTTACTCATGATGCTTTTGCAATAATACAAAGGTACAAAGTTTATCAAATTAGCATTAATTTCGATTTTTAATTGTATGTAGGTACAATTTTAAATATAGACATATTTTAATTTTCTTCTTTCGATACTATAATCTAATATTGTATATAGACAATGCAAACATTAGTTTGTTGCCGACTTTTAGCACAAACTCAATTCGAATTTACTTGGAAAATTCGCGAAAAAGAGAAATAACGATACTGTTCTTGTAGATTCCCTATAAAACACCGCTTATACCATCGCTTTCGTTACGTCGAAAGTCCATTGAGCTCTGGCGATAGGACCGCGATAGTGAAGATAGGAGAGCGGATTTGCATGGTGCATCAGTCAGCTTCGTTTGCAGTATCGTAACACAGGGATTATTGTTTACATCGTCGCATAATTGCCCACTCCATTTACGTATCAATCGGCGCGTTACTGTTGTGCAATAGCCATATTAACGTATAGGCTCGCTCGTATACGCGTTTCGGAATGGAATATGGGCGTCTACCAAGTGGAGCGCGCATGTGCTGCATGCTGCAGCGTGATCGTGATTCACGTTAGCGGCCTACACCCGTGATACCTGTGCGGCGCGATTCTTGGTATTTATGCGATCGATCGCGGTTCAAAGAGTGATTGTCCCGATCGTGAGTGATTTGTTTGCGTTCGCTAATTCGTTACTCGTGAAATATCTACAGGCGTGAGATAATATCGCGTGGTTAGTGTGAAATTCCTCATATGAGGAATTTATCTTTCCTTGGTCACTTCTTTATATATATATTTATTTTATTTTATAAAAGTATTTTACACACTCTATTATAAGAGTATAACGATAGATTGTTGAACTAGAGTTTGAGCGCTTACTTTTCACGAGTTACCTATTATCACACATACTTTGTTCTCGATTGCCGGAAGTATTCATCGAGAAGTATCCTGTCTTACTTGTCGGATAAAACAGATAAGATAAGACGGGATAAGACGAGAACTAACAGGATTGGCATAAGACTATCGCAACCCTGCAATTACTTGCAGTAAACTCAGCTGCTTATTAGAGGAAACTCCTTTGGCGAGCGCACAAATCGAAGCGCAAACTAAAGATCTTGAATCGTCTAAAATTTAACTGAACATTATAGAATTCTTATCTAATACAATTCCTCGCCCACATTTCATACTTTTAACGATAACGAATGAGTTTCAAATATCTCTCATGATCCCTTTCGTTGGATCGTTTCAATTTATATATAAATTGAAGCTCATCCTAAATATATTAAGGAATACATAAAAGTCATTTGAATGCTTGTCATACTCGGATACCGAGGTCGCGTAGAAATTGGAGAGTAATAGTTTCGCACGGTTCCCGTGGCAAGCGTGCTACGTTCACGAGCGAGAGACAGGCTTTCCCTATTGTGTACCACTGCGTCTGACTCGCGTTTCACCTTATCACTGCTCCATCACGTGCGATGCGATACAAAGTGCGTTCACACGTACGCGATCCGTCGGTGCGTTGGATATGTGCATTAAACCATTCCTCTGTATATGCGCGCGCGAAGGCTAACGACGCCGGCATGAATTTTAATTGCCGATACTCATCGCCAACGTCGCAGTCGTCTACTGCCCTCGCGCGGCTGCCATATAACTGATGTGCCGTCGTTCGCCCATACACAGGACGAGATAGCTGCTGTTGCATGGCGTACGGAATGATAATGATAACGGTTATAGCGACGGTCGTTTAGTTAACTATAAAGTCGCCGTCTTGTCCGACGCACGCTATTAAGTGTCTCCGATAGCTGATTATAAGCGCCCGATCCTCTTCCGTCTGCCCTTCCTCTTCGAGAAATCTCATTCATAATTAATTCCTCATGTCTAAACGGCGCTAAGCACATTCGGGTATAAAGTTATTTTCTTGATAGCGATTATAAATATTCCTTTGCAGTTCTTTAAGTTATCTTTCTTTTGCAATTTTCTAAAATGTAAATGCATATTTGGGAGAGAAAAACTACTATATTTATTAGATATTCTGAACTGGACAACGCTAATCAAGAGTTGAACACGATGTACTTAAAGGGTTACATACTGTAGAATATGTATTTTATTTCAAAAATTTTGGATTGGCCGCGCTACATTAAGGCCGGGTGCGTTGAAGAGGGAGCCGCCACTGCCCTCGAGTCAGTTCGCTACCGACAAGAGACGTGATCAAACGTGTGAATCACGTTTGCGAATTCAGAAATATATTCCTCAAAAAGTACTCGTGCGTATTCTCTTCCGCCCAGGAATCCTGCCATCCTAACGCCCATTTTCTACAATATGTTTGACAGGCCTTAAAACTAGGTCGAAATTAACAAATTTTTATTGTAAGTAAAATTATATTTAAAAAAAATAAAAATACATGTCTTGCAGAGTGGTTTTTTGAGAATATCTCAAAAGATCACTCACCGGAAAATTCAATAAAAATATCAAAAATTGAGGTTCTGGCAGTTATTTTCTCGGTTTATAAAAACGGCATTCGCGGTACCCGAGACACCTTTCTCATATAAAACAAGAAACAAAAAATTTTCGTTAAACTAGACGAAGAAATCTAGTGCTTGTCATAGCCGATTTTGAAAATGTTATTGATTTTTTGAAAAATAGCAGCGATTTGTAGCAAAAAATGCAATTTTCAATATTTTTTATTAAAATTTTTAGTAGACATTCTCAAAAAACTACTTTTCAAGATATGTATTTTTATTAAAAAAAATATATATAATATATAATTTTACCACCATAAAAATTCGTTAATTTTGACCTAGTTTTAGGCCTATCAAACGTATATAACTCCTTAAAGGCGAATAACGACATAACGTATTCTTCCTTCCCGTGTTATTAGATTTATCAGTTTCGTATCCATTAGTCATCTGTATTTGGCGATTGTGTTTGCGTTTACGACATATCGCGCGTTACGTGCTATTGCGCGGAACTCTAGGTGAGCGACATTGCAACGTATTCGCAAATTAAATCTGACCAAAAAGAGAGCAGCATTCAGCAATCGCTGCATTCTCTCTTGTTATTTACCTAAAATTCCATGATAATACCTGATACAGTCCAGCATTTGACGATACTGTATTTTCGGAAGTTTTTACGCGAATATAATAGCGATGACAAATATTTTTTTTATTAAATATTATACAATATATTGCAAACGTCAAGGCTTCACTTCGAAAATGAATTATGGATACATAATGTACATTCCGCAAAATGTTACACATAATTATTATAAATCTATACGTTATTGTTATAACGTGGTTAATACCTATTAAAATATCATTAAAACTGATAGTCTTCCGATACGCGTATCAATATTCGGTGATAATAAATGTTATATGCGGACTCATTGTATCACCATCATTTAAATTCATTATTCCCTACATTCTGATGAATATTCGCAAATTAATATAACGCAAACGGGACCTATTTTACAGCATAAATGATACTGTTGTTAAACGACAACGCAAATGTAGAGATCGGTTTACCGACAATGCAGAGATTAATACGTACTTATTAAATCAATATATTGCATATGTTAAAGGCATGAATTATATATAATCACGATACACCATAATGACATATTTATATCCTCAACCTGAGAGAAATTTGCGTAATAATATTCGCTATAATGAATTTCCACGTAACATTGCGGCGATATAATTTCGAGGGCTACTTGAAACGTATATATAGCATGATGACGTACCGCTGAATTGTCAGATATAGGATACGAATTGATAGTCAGTAATAACTAAGGCTAATCGGATCGCACTAACAGAGGCACAAAATAGGGTTTGCGCGCGTTGTACATTATTCTATTCGCTTGATCGTATAACTTTCAGTTTCATTGAAATTTTGCATCTATAATCTTTTGCATTTATCATTTATCGTTCACATAATTATTTTACGCGTTTCATAAATACTTTTGCTTTGCTTTGCGACGAGATGCCCAAGTTTTTACATTGCGCGAGAGAGATTTGGCAGGAAGCTGTATAATTTTGGAGGTCTCTCTCGAGAGATGACACGTATCCAACGCGTCGGTGCACCATTGAGCCCGTGTAGGATACAAATTGATAGGTCAATGATAAACGTTAGCGAAGCCGGTCGTGGAGTCGCAATAGCGGAGGCACTTCGCTATTAATCCGATGATAAATGCACGCCGGCATTATCGGACACATGTATATGGAGAACGTCGAGAGCGTCAAATTAGAAACAGCGACTGCTAATCGTGATGGATTAGCTTCTAGCGCGAGTAACGTCCTGTCCCGCCTCCCCACGATTTAATTAAGCGTCTGTCGCTCGAATAATTTGTTAAGTAATTATGACTGTCGGCCGCGCGCACATTCCGGAACCGAAACGATCTCGTATTTCGAGATGGCCCCCGACCCCCTCGTTCTATCTGGAAGGTGTTAGTAATGTATCTTATTGCGCGAGAGGAAACGTGCTCGCGTATAAGTCATCACGACACGGGCTTACGTGATCTCGATCGCGGCTAAGCCGAATGAACTTTCCAGTCTCCGCCATTCGTCCGATCGATGAACCGTTCCTAAAGTTTCACGAGCAATAAAATAGGGGAAGGAGGCGAGTTAAAGTTATTGATAATTCCGATTATTCAATTTATTGTGCCAAGAATGTCCGTCCCTGCCTTATCTCTCGCAGGTTAAGCTTGTCTAACTTGTTAAGTAGTTATTTCTCGAACCGACGGCACGTTAAATTATTATGCTAATAGCATCGCCGACTTGCGGCAACGCGACGTATCGCCCCGTCGCTTTAATAGAATCAAAATTGAAAAACAAAAAGAAGTTTAAACATTGTGAAGATTTAGGAGCCGGAGATGTTAAGATTGCATTATTATTCAGTAAAAGATTGTATTATTATTTCAGTAAAAGTATTTTTATTTTACAGTTGTGCTTTATATTTTCTATCTCAGTTTGTATTTCATGTTTCATTTTACTCGATATTGTGCTAGCGTGCAAATATTATACTAGTGTTACGCACGCGGTCTTAACGAGCACACGGAGTTGTTTTCTTTAATTTATTTCTTCTTCTATGTTCGCTCGAATGAACGGGGAATTAAGAACGGGAAAATCTAACTTTTTGCGCAGCTGCAACCTGACATGCATCGATAAACGCGTATCGACAAGACAAATACAACGGAAATTGTGAAAAATTGTTTTTTTTTGTTATTTATTTATTTGCTTATGCAAGTAATGTCGGAGTAACATTTATTTGATATATTCCCATCTATGTGTTGCAATCGATAAATTTAAACCATATCTTTTAATTTGAGTTTTACTGTGTTCCAGTATAATTCGGCATTCGGCTCTTTCTTCTTCCCTTGTTGTCGTTACGCCAATATATCGTGATATAATGATTAATGATAAAGGCAAAATGCCAAAAAAGGTGTGGATCCTTGGTTATCATTATCATTATAATTAAATTTAATTATCGCATAATTGGATATTACTCTTACTTTTTATGCCGCATAGCTGAAGCAATTCATATCGTCTATGCCGCCATTATCCGAACTGGCGGCACCAATTTATTACGCCAATTTATTGCTTTGTCACGGCGTTTAATTAAAAGTGCAAATGGTTGGTATCATCAAAGCTCATCAGATCGCCCAGTTCGTCGCACTCTTGTATGCTGGAATCCGTTTTTGCCGGACAAGAACTTTTTTGTCCGGATACAATCGTCTCGCGGTCACTCTCTTTCGCATAATTAATTAATGAAATTCGAATGCTGACGCGCATGAATCAGACGGGGAACAAAAACTTTCTGCGTAATTGGCTTTAATTCGATCCGTGGCCATTTTTGCTCGCGCAGTCAGTCGTTGGCTGTCCACGCTCTACTTTGCTAAAATCGGGAATATATACGCAAAGCGGAAATTATCGAAGGAATTAATTTGTCTCTGACTTGGAAAAAAAAGAGAACCGCAAAAGGACAATGTAGATGAAATCGCGGCCAAAAAAGAAACATATACAATCCCCCTTTTTCTATCCGTTACTTTTTTCTTTCGAACAACTTATCGCCAGTTACAAATCGCGGGCGTTTGCATTTTAATTGTTTCGAAGCTGATGGTACTAATAATGCTCTCAAATAAATACAAAGAAATTTTGTCTTTACTCGAACAATTCTAATATCAGCACCTCTTTGAAGGTCAACGTTCTTTTTATATTCAAATTTATACCGATTTAAAACGGGCATTCTTTTATTGTTGGACTATGTGACAATTTTATTGAAACAAAATACAATTCCTTGTAAAATCCTACAAATAGTGATGGTAATCTTATGTACAAATAGTGATGGTAATCTTACAAATTTTATTACACGAGATACCTACATTTTATGTCACCTGACTTTACGAAAAGCAGTGAAAAAATGTAAGTAACGAGAAAACAAATATTTGTTGTAAATTTTTTCAGTGGAGACGACTTATTAGTGGTTAACTCCGCAACTTTCCTCGTAGCTTCTTTTTCTCTCACCAAAGTTTTCCCGCAGCAAAGAGCTGTACGTGAATCCTAAGGGAATTCTTTCCCTTTGCTGCCGGCGATAACCATGTTAATGCAATTTCTTGATAGTTTACGGAAACGGTCCATATCCTCTCACTTCTAGCGTGCCAAGTCGGCAGTCTCGCGTGTTCGTACCTCTCTTATCGCTCTTTCCTCACACTTTTTTTCTACTTTTCCTTTCGTCTATTTCCTCTATAATTCTTTCTCTTTGTCTCGCTATGTGCAGCATTTCTGCCAATTTCGCTTTTTGTTTGTCAACCTTTTTATTCTGATAAGTTTACCGATAATGTTTACCGATTATGCTGATATAGTTGGGAAATTACATTTGAACCCGCGATTAATATTTAACTCGATGTCTATTCAATGCATGCAATTTCCAGACCATTTATGTTGATTTAACCATAGATCTTCTTTAATGCATTAATTAATAGAATTTGTACCCATTACCTTGTACACCGACTTAGACGCTCAATTTAAATGAAACCGCTAGAGAGGCAAATCAAGTTACTTGCTTACCATTTCTATCGCTTCTACATGCGAGAATGATATGCTGAGTCATCTCTTCTCACTTTTCTCGCTGTTTCACGGCATGCTCAATCGCAGTTCGAGTGCATAACGCTTTGTTCCAGTGCAGACTAGACCTCTTTAACTCGACTAAACTTCGCCAATAGAAACTCACGTTAACCAAGTCTGACTTAAGACTCGTACTAGATCGGGATTTAAACTAGCAATTCGAGTTGTATTGTTGACGGAAGTAGGAGTTTGGTACAAAGTATGGTATTATGCCGTGAGACTCTCTTGTGAAACCATTGATAAGAAACTAAAAGTGAGCCGTCTCCGTTATAATAAATTACATATTTGTATTATTACAAAGACGTATTGGAATCAAGCACCCAATACTCCATAATTATATGTAAAATATAAAAAGAAAATTAACTTATAGGACTCTCGATAATGAAACTAATATAGTAGGGTAACAAATGGGCTAAGAGAGTTACACGGTTGTTGATGTGTAAGTTGCCAATAATGTAATTTATTTAAAATTTAAAACGGACATTTTAGCTTCACTTTGAGCTATCTGTAGCAATGTCAAAAATGTTAATATAAACTTTATGATTAATTTCTCACCATCTCCGTTGAGTCAAAAGTAAATGTTTCGAGACTGGAAAGTCAAAGAGCTAATATGTTTCATGTTCGAAAGTTGTATTCGAAAGGCATGTAATTGGCCTAATTGATCACTATCTAATGATCAAACACAGTAAATGATTAGAAATCGAATAAGAGTCCAAAGTCAACTTATATAGTCCGTAGAGCGTGAATACGAAACTTGAAGCCGTAGTGGAAGATTACATCAAATGATCACACAATAAAAAAACAGATAGTAAAATTACAATAATTTTATAGTGAAAGACAGTCAAAAAGTGAAATGATAACTATAATGAAGCGGCTAACAAACAATTGTTAAAGTCAAATGAGATTAAATAATAAATAAGATTAAATAAAACAAAGTCAAATAATTATTGTATATCTTATTATTAAAAAGGAAATAAAGTGTAAACAATTAAATAAATGTAGTGATAAATAATTACAACTTGAAAAGTTCCCGAAATAAATGTAATTTAGAGGCCATTGCATGGTACATATGTAATTATAACAATTATTTAGTGGGCATGGTTTACAATTTATTTAAAATAGAAACATTATGCGTGTAAATATTTAGTATTTGTAGATTGAGATTATTCTTTTGTAATTTTATGTTTAGGCCATCTCAGAAACTAGTCGTTTTGATAAATTTTTCTTTGTCTAGGATTTGAACATTTTCGTGATCAAAGTCGTAATCATATGATTGAAATTGATTCGATTCGATATTCTGTAATAAAATAACTGAGTAGATGTGTTTCTACGGATATATGATTTCGATATTTAGAAATTCTGGTTTTTAATTGTCCAACGTAGGTTGCATCACAATCTTTGCAAGAAATTTTGTTTGATAATATAAGACAATATTTTTGTTAGATTGGATTAGGAGAATGTTCTTATGTGCTTTAATGAAATTTGTGAGTTTATTAGAACTGAAATAACAAAAGTTTACATCTAAATCTTTAGAGACATTAAGAAATTTTTCTGATATATGTATCTAGGACATATGGAATCGTAAACCATGGACATTTGATTGTGTTATCGTTGGTATTCATAGTATTATTCGCTTGTATGTATGTTTGCGAAAAAAGGATTTTAGTCTATTACTGATTGTATTAAAAATAAAAAGCAACGAATAGTCATTATCTATTAATGTGTCAATTATAAACTTGATGTTTTTTTAGTGGAACTTGAGATGTGATAATAAAAAGTCTCTATATCTAACATGCCCATAATTGTGCCTCTTTTTTAAGAGCATGCTCTGACATGAAGTTAAACTAGCGTTCAGAAAACGTGGGCTTTATGAAACCAATCAAATTCCAAATTGTTGTTATTTTTAACAATTATTACGCCTAAAAAAATTTAATTTATTACTCCTTCAATTCAATGGTAAATTGTATCCTTCGATGAAATTGAAAATGTTGAGTATTGTGTCAACGGACGTAAAATCAGGAGAAACAGCCATTGCTGCTGTCATCCACTTATCTGAAGTAAAAGGAAATATCAATTAAAGCCTTGACGATCCCTTTTAAAAATACTTTAATATCGCGGAATTTTTTGCCGTAAATGTTGCGATTTGTATTCTTTAGTCGCTCTTGTTACGAGACTTTAATTGGACAAACCGGTCGCTTG
>JASTWP010002088.1:0-51114 GCA_030770255.1 Temnothorax ravouxi | reverse complement strand
CATATCTCTTCGTTGCATGATGCGTGCTCTCATAAGTTATATTAAACCATTTAGAGAAATGGTAATCGCTTAGTCTTACATATCGCACCCCAAGAAGAATACTGTCACAACTTAAAAAATTTCGATTTTGAGTTAAGTATGCCATAAAAAGTATGCCTAAGGTGTTCCCTATACATGCTATAATAGTGTTACAAATCTGCGAAATTCGCTGTACGGGAACAGAAGTGTCGTTATTCTTTACAAACCGAAAGTGAATTGACAAGTGAATTACAGCAGACGTCTTCAAAAAAACAGTACAAGTTTTATTATAACAAAATGTCGTAATTGCAATTGCGTTAGTTGTTTCACAATTCAATAAAAGTTGAATTATTTGTTTTTTCTCTCTCCTGAAAATTGTGAATTTTTGAGTTGTGACATTGTTTTTTTATGGTGCGATATATATATATATATATATCGACATATCAATTATTAATATATTATTGTTAACTTACTGTAAACATCACTGTTTTAAACACTTTTATATTTTCTTAGAATTAAGAGTTCTTACAATTTTAAGGAGATTATCAGTCAATCCAACTTTTTAGATTATATAGTATGTAATTTGTTTTAGTGTGCTAATTAGTATCTTCACTATCATTATTCCACTACACTATATCAATGGATTTGGTTTACATCAATTTCTGCGTCGAATGAAGAATGGTGAAATACGAAACTGCCGTGCTTAGTAACTATAATACATAACTTTTTATTTTTATCTATCTATAAAATATATTTTACATTTAACACTATTTTGAAAGATATTCTTCTTACCGTAGCAGCACCTTCTAACGATCCCACAAATAGTCCAGCAATATTCATAGTGAACGCCTTGGTACCTCTTTGCAAGAGGAACAGGATCATTTTTTGTATTTGCAACGGAGTAACGTACCACTGGACATTGTATCTACATTATGACAAAATAATTAATGATTGAGAAATATAAAAGAAATCTACCAATAAATTTAACACACGTTAAGGCTCCTACTGGCTTGATTGCCAAGTCTACGTTGACAGTACAAACAGCGTTACACCTTGCAAAATTGTGAACTGAAAAGCGTAAAGCTAAACTATTCTTTCGACGTATAACGTTATTTTTCGTTTTAGTGCAGTATTTTTATATTTAAAATAATTGTCGTAGTGTTAAGATATAGGTACCAAAGAATCCTATTTATAATTTAATGTGTTATATGTGAAAGCAAATATTTATTTCAATTTGGCAGTTATCGGCTAAGGATGGCTTGTTTTCGTCCTTAATAAAGCACAATTCAATTCGACATGCAGATTTCGCTAACAAAAGGGGAGTTTTTGGT
This sequence comes from Temnothorax ravouxi, assembly GCA_030770255.1. Lineage (NCBI taxonomy): Eukaryota > Metazoa > Arthropoda > Insecta > Hymenoptera > Formicidae > Temnothorax > Temnothorax ravouxi. The sequence continues at coordinate 49,765 of JASTWP010002088.1, read as the reverse complement.
ATATTCTATCGATTACAAACGATATCTTATTAAAAAACATTTTTGTTTTAATATACGTCGTAAGAATTTTCATGATACACTTATTTTTTTCGCTTTTGATGTCATCAATATGTGGCTGCAGTGGCTGAGTGAACAGAGGCCTTAACTGTATTTTTTTATTACATTGATTGATATAAATGCGCATGTAATTATATTACATAAATATTATCCTTACACGGTGGCAAATACATCATTATTGTGATTCGTAATTTCCTGTGCGAGATAGTTTCCTACAAACATGTAACAAAAATGGATGATGACAAATATTAATCGTAACGAAAGTTCTTTAACATCACAGCTAAGGGATGCCACCTGAAAAATCTAAAGTACAAGTGCATCTTAATGATTGTCGTAAAACTAAATTAATAACGTTAAACAAAATAATAATTGAATTAGAACTCTTGATGGAAATTTGATAATAATTGGTCTCGTTACTGTTATTAAATATATTAAATATATATTAAAAGAAAGCGATATGTACCCGAAAAAAATTCAGACTTGCGCAAATCACGCCGACTACTATCAAAAGGAAGAACATTACTTTAAATCTAGATATTGTCGATTCGGAGAATCTTCAAAAGAAAGAAAACATTATTTTCTCTCTGTACGCGATATTATCTATTATTACAAATGTTGTATAATTACTGTTGTATAAATACCAACTTAATAGCTTTGCGATGCATATCCACGGCATAAACTAATCCCTTATAAATTAAATTCTCATTCTTCAAGCTGTTCTTTTGCAGAATTTCAATTGTTATTGCTTGTTTAACGCGATAACTGCAAGTGATTTATTTGCCATAACTATATGGTCTCTTCAAATTTACGATAGAGTTTTCTTATATTTAATTTTATACTTATATTTTTACCTAGCAATTCGAAACATTCCACATGCATACTGTATATAAACTATGAACATTGTTCCTGTCGCTAACATTACACCAACCCCTATGGTAAAGGCCGTGTTTGCATGCAAGATAATCAAATAGAAATACTTCTCTTGGTCGACAAAGTATTCTGTTACAAACAGTGGTGAAATATGTGGTCGAGTTTCATTCATAGGCAGTAAGATGTCAAAAATGCGCGGCCAAATTGGATATAATAATAAAGCAAATGCGAGCAATATAACACACACTGAAAAATGTTTAAAAATCAATTCTTTCAAAATCCTAGGAAAGTCCATTATAAAATCGCTGGTTAAGTCTCCAAATATAACAAACAATTCGCGTTTAATATAATCGAAAGCAGTTATCTTACATGTAAATATAACCGTGTAACGTTTTGCATCGCTGGCGTACTGTTTCATGATGTTGATTTCATTCTTATCAGTTAGTTCGTTACGAATATGCTGCAGTTGCTCCAGCAAACACTTTATCTGTTGTTTTAATAATATTGCATGCTCTTTTTTTCGATCATGTTGGAAAAATATTATTGTATTTATATTATATTAAAAATTTTATCTCGGAAATATTTATTCACGTACACATGTGAATATAATATATAATATACAGGATGTTAGTCGAGAATAAATTGCTGAAACTAAATAGCTATTATTTTTGTAATGAGTAAACAGAATGGAATAGATTGAAACTCTAGAATCCCGTTATTTGTGCAAGTGCGCATCATATGTCTCATGTAGTGTGAAAATTTTTATTTTTAAATATATAAAAAGACATTATAAAAAATAAAAAAGAATCTGGTTGATTGCAGGATTCAGCGATATACATAAAGTTTCAAGATAGCGAAAGCATAGTTACAGTTATTAATGTTAGATAGCGTGTATTTAAGTTTTAAAGTTTGGAAAAGCATTTCGATTATTGTGTCAGTTGAAATAATTATTTTGAATAAATCTCTGAGCTATGCAATCAGTCGAATTGTTGGCCATTCTTATATATAATTAATATACATATTTATTCTAACAAATATACATTTATATGTATCAGGGTGTCTCACAACCGTATAATACTTTATTATTATGTTCTAGAGGTAAAATAGAGTAAAAAATTCTAATTCAAAAATTTTAAGGCTGCAATAGCTTTTGAGTTACAAGCGATGAAAGTTTGTCAATGATATCACGTAAAACTTACTCGCTCAGCCCAGTAACTACACCTACTCCTACACGCGTATTGATTTGTCATCTGTCATTGATTTTCTCAAGTCAGGTGATATTGATTTTTACTGTACAGCTGATTTTATTTTGTCATTTTTTGTACGTGTGTATTACGGCTGCATTGTACATGGCGATAAGCTAATATTAACAAATTATAAATATTATACAAAAAACATTTAATTCTAATAGATAATTTAATTAAATAATTTAATAATTTAATTAAATAATTGATTATTAATAATAAATATTAATAATAATAGATAAAATTATTAATAATGATATTAATTAATATAAATATTAATAAAAAATTATAAATATCATTATTATTATTAGAAGAAGTGAAGTGAAGTGAAGTGTATACGTATACACATATACATCTGCATACATAAGTGTGATAATGAATATTTTTATAATATAATGTATTTGATTTATTTTATTCTGTTTACTCAAAATTACATCTATTTAATTTTAGCAATTTCCAATAATCTTCACCCTGTATGTTTTACTTACGACTTCAAAGTTAATACTAAATAAAATGTATTTAATCACAAAAGTAATAAAAAATAATGCAGAAGAAAGAACATTGATAAGGAGATCCGGAGTACATTGTGAAGTCAGAAACGTTGTGAGCTGCAAAAAGATATTTTTTATTTACTGAAATTTCCATTAAAATTACTATTTTCTTATGCAATTAGAAAAAGACCCCAAGTCATTAATTGATTGTTTTTCAATATGTAACAATTTAAATTTAAATAGTTATTTGTGTAACAAGTGCGGGAAGTTGAAAATTGGACACGAGTGCAGAGTGGACGCACAAGCCGAAGGCGAGTGCGATCACCCGAACGTGTGTCCAATTTTCAACCCGCACGTGTTACACACAATATTTTATATTACCACGTGCGTGGAAAGTGGCCTATTACGCGCGTGTTTTTTGGCAACTTTCCACGCACGTGTGATATAAATCTATTTAAATAATCAAAGTATAAAATTATAAATTTAGTTCTTTTCTGTAATACGCACACATGCGCGTGCGCGTGCGTATTATAATATTAATATTGATGTGTAATATACACAACATTGAGTTTGTGATATAATGATTTTAATATGTAAAATTGCAAAGTTAATTGCTACAAAATAATTTTTTTATTTTGTAATTATAGTCCCATATCATGGAATTAAAACTATTCACGTACCTGAAATAAAATAAATGTTGCCAAAATACTAAGAAACAAAACTAACTGGAATTGAACGAGTTTAGATTGCTGATAAGGCCATAGACCAAATGTAAGTAGCAGAAACCGATTGAGACCAATATGTAAAGAGTTGATACAGATCATTTCTCCATCGAGCATATACAATGCATATGTAACAGCGAAAAGGATCGGTGCGACTATTTTCTTCTTTCGACTAGTCTGCAGTTGCGTATTCCCTTATTTATTTAGTTTAAATTTTAATGTAAATTGCCTAATTTAATGCGATGTAAAATGCAACAAAATGTTACCGTGAGATCGGAACACTCGCATTTTAGCAACGTCGGACCTGGAATAGGTCGACGATTAAGCGATCAATGTAATTTAAGGTAATTGAACGTTTATTTCTCAGAAAAGAAAAATACTTTTCTAAATGTATCTCCTGACAAATAATCGCGCAGGCGTATTTTCAGTAGCGCGTTTTGTCGTGTCTCATTCGTTTCGTAGTGCGTAAACTCATAAGTTACATTTTAGAGGAAACGATCAGTTATACATATCGATATATTGGCCAGTAATTTATTATTACTATTATTAAATACACTTTTCAATGTACGTGTTGCTATAAACACCACTTACTTTAGATGTTTTCATATTTTTTCAACTTTTACATTCTCCTCCGTAATCTATCTTATGCATCTTGTTTATTATCTCTGCTTCGTTTGAGGTAATAGGCAATATTAGTTGCTTTACATTTACATCAAAACTCAGATAATTCTCACTTGTGACGTCATAACTCAGTTAAATGCACGTTTTTTTTACATGCTGGCAAGTGAGATTCAACTGATTGTGAGTTTTTATCCACAATCGAGACCATGTGCTTTAATGAATCTAATAGACTCACATTAAAAGTTAGGCTATGAACCTGTATATTATTATGCGATAGTTTTGTCACCAAAATAAGCAGGTAAATACAAAATGACATATCTTACCTGAGTATAAAATACTCACATAACTGAGTGACTCAGATCACTTGAGTGTAAATGGAAAGCAACTATTATCCGTATAACATAATTAATTTCATCACATGCTTTATAGTATCTATATATTTAATTAATTAATTTTATGTCAATGTTGCGCAGAATGAAGGACAGTGAAATATGATAGCGCGGTACTCAGCAACTGTAATAAGAACTGTTCTTCTTTTGTTTTTCCTGTTTAAAACGTGTTATGTTTAAAATATAAGCCAACATATTTTTACCGTAGCTGCACCTTCTAATGATCCCACAAACAATCCAGCAATATTCATAGTGAACGCCTTGGTACTTCTTTGCAACAGAAATAGAATTAACTTCTGTGTTTGTAACGGAGCCATATACCACTGGACCTTGTACCTGTATTATAACAAATTATTAAAGAAAAACGAAAAGAAATAGAGAATCATTCTTGACATATGCATAGTTGCTTTTTAATTAAATGACAGTTTTTGTTATTTTAATACATTTTAGTAGGATAAATATATGTATGATATCATATCATTTGAATGTCTTCCTTACACGGTGACATATATATCATTATTGTGATCCATAATTTCTTGTGCAAGATAATTTGTTATCATCATGTACACCAATTGAATGATTAAAAACAGTATGGGTAATGAAAGTTCCATAGCATTGTATCCAAACGATATCACCTGAAAAATCTAAAGTACAAGCGCATTCAAGATCTTGATAGAAACTGGTCAATAATGTCAAACAAAATGACGACTAATTAGAGTAATTAGACTGTCAATGAAAATTTGTCAGCAACTAGTCCTATTACTGTTAATCATAAGTATTATGATGAAAAAAGGACCGTATTTACCCGAAAAAAATTGAGACTTGTGCTAATCACCCCGACTATTATCAACAAGGAGAACATTACTTTAAATCTAGATAATGTCAAGTTAGAGAACCTTCAAGAGAAAGTAGATATTACTCTACGCATATTCTACACGCATTATCGGTTATTGCAAATATTGTACTGTTGTATGGATTATTACAAATAATTACTGTTGTATAGATACCAACTTCATAGCTTTGCGATGCATATCCACGGCACAAATTAATCCCTTGTAAACCAAATTCTTATTCTCCAAACTGTTCCTTTGCAAAGTTCTGAATGTCATTGCTCGTTCGATACGATAACTGTAAGTGATTCTTCTGCCAAAGTTATATAATATTCCGATTTTCCAGGTTTTCTCTACACATCTGTCTTTATATTTATTCTCTTACCTGGCGATTCGAAACATTCCGCATGCATGTTGTTGATAAAATACCAACATTGTTCCTGTCGCTAACGTTGCGACAGCGCCTATGACAAATGCCGCGTTCGCATGGAACAATATCAAATAGAGGTATTTTTCTTGATCGACGAAATATTCGGTCATATACGGCAACGAAAGACGTGATCGAGTCTCGTTTGTGAAGAACAGGATATTGAAAATATGCGGCCAAAATAAATATAAAGTTAAAGAGAGCACCATGGTCACGACAAGCACTGAAGAATGTTTAAAAATAATTTTCCTTCATAAGTGAATGCATTGTAGGACTTATTAATTAGCTTGCAAAGATAAGTTGTAACAAAAGCAATTGTCTTACATAAAAATGCAATTGTGTAACTTTTCGCATAATTACCGTACTTCTCTATGATATTGATTTCATTTTCATCAGTTAACTCATTATGCATATGCTGTAATTGCTCCAATAAATATTTTACCTTTTAACAAAGTTCTATGTTACTTTGCCTTTTGGTTATAATTGAAAAAGATTATATTTACATTGTATATATTTTGTAAATGTTTATTCGTATTTATATGTACATTAAATAATATATAATAAATCATTTCACTTACGATTTTAGTATTAATACTAAACGAAATATATTTAATCGCAAACAAAGTATGAAATAATGCAGAAGACAGAACGTTGACGAGTAAATTCGGAGTACATTTTAAAGTAAGAAATGCTGCAAACTGCAAGAAATTATTTTATATATAACGAATTTCATTGAAATTATTACTTCTTTTATCCAATGGAAAAATTGTTAGATGCAGATAATTGATTGCTTTTTAATAATAATTTAATATATCCAGTCCAAACAAAAATCAAATTTTACATAATAAGAAATTAAAAATGTTTTGTGTTTTTTATTATAGTATGTATTATAATGGTGTGTCTTTTTTTGATGATTCTAACAATAAAAGAAATTACAGTAAACACAAACATTGTAATAATAATACTACAAGCTTATTGAAGATATTTTATATAGGTATCTATCTGTATAAATGCTCAAATTGCTACAAGTTAAAATTTAATAATTTTTTTGTTATGGAGCAATAATTAAAAATATTAACGTACCTGAGATAGAATAAAACTTGCCAAAATACCAAAAAATAAAATTACTTGAAACCGAACGAATTTAGATTGTTGATAAGGCCACAGGCCAACTACGAGTAATAAAAACCGATTCAGACCGACATGCAGAGTGTCGATACAGATCATTTCTTCATGAGCATTGATATAGAATTGATAAGGAAGTTCACGTGTTCTCTTCCCTTTTGCCGATTAAATATCTTATATCTTTGTGTCTTTTTTATTTGAATTTCAAGCCACGTTGACAAATTCAATTAAATAAAATGCAGAAATAACGCAATACCATATGTGAGATCGAAACACTTGGCAATTCACACTTTATTTCAGAAGGGGTGAAGGAGTTAATCGATCGATTTGATTATGGCAATAATGCAACAGATGTTTATTTCCCATAAGAAAATATTGTGTGAGGGGACTTGGACAACAATGGACTGCGCAGGTGCAGTTTGTCCCTTTCCACAGTACAATATGTTATTAATGTTCCACATTCTAGTCCGTGCTGTCTTGTGTTACGTTTCATTTCTCAAAGAAGTACCAGTTGCTCAGCTTAAAATGTCAATGTAAGTATTACAAAGATATATATATATTGCTGGTAAATATTATTCAATTTCTTTTTTAAAATAATCTTGGGTGTTGTTTGTATTTCCTAAATTTTATTTTCCAAATTCCTACATCTTTATTTGTTTGTTAACTAAACTTATATCTGCACGATAGTCAACTCATTACTTACTTCCAGATGATGTAGTTGTAATATCGTTGCAGAACTCGACCTTAGTATGTTGTACATAAACGTAGGTATCTTACATTGATTATTTTAATAGGTTCTTTTTACAACTTAATGTAATATGGAATATCGGAATTATACGAAATGTCGAGAAATATAAAAAATATATTTATTAATGCTGCTTCTTTAAAGAAGTTTATAATTATAAAAATTTTGCTGCGCATTTTCATTAATCTCAATAAAACCTTTGTAATTCTAATCATAATAGATAACAGATGCGCATCACTATGTTATTAATACTTGGAGTGGCTATAAGATTTGTGGGAAGATGAATGGTTAATTGGTTATAATTAGTAATATATGTAGTGGTTTATAACGGTATTATTCCAAATTAAAAATGTGAAATAATATAACACTAAAATGAAACATTTTAAATATAATATAGAATACACTTATCTGGACTATAATAAAGTCAGAATAGTACAAAATTATCTGAAGATAGTTGGTTTGTTTTGCATCAATTCCGCGAAGAATAAAGAACGGTGAAATACGACACCACGGTACTGCACAACTACAATAAGACACAACTTTTCCATCTTCCTCTATCTAAAATATGTACATGTCACACATATTTTAAAAAATATTTCTTTTACCGTAGCAGCACCTTCTAAGGACGCCACATACAATCCAGCAATATTCATAGTAAAACCCTTGGTACCCCTTTGCAAAAGGAACAGTATCATTTTTTGTATTTGTAACGGAGCAACGTACCACTGGGTATTGTATCTATATCATGACAAAATAATTCATGATTGAGAAATATTAAAAAAAGGATCTGTATGCTTAACATATGTTTCTTAAATTACATTTACTGTACATTTGTACACTGTCGTGTCCATCAGTAAAACGAACATGCGAATGTGATTATATTACATACAAATATCGCTTACATAGTTGCAAATATATTATTATTGTGATCAACAATTTCTTGCCCAAGATAGTTGCTTAAGAATACGTAAATGAAATGGATGATGCTAAACATTACGTGTAATGAAAGTTCCACTGTATCGAATCCAAACGATATTATCTGAAAAATCTAATATACAAGCAGATTCAAGGATCTTGATCAAAACTGGGTCAGTAATGTCACTAATGTCAAACAAAATAATAATTAATTAAGACTATCGATGAAAATTTGAATAAACTTTGTTGCTGTTATTCACAAGTATGTGATAAAAAGAAGGCCACATTTACCCGAAAGAAATTTAAACTTGCGCCAACCACTCCGACGATTATCAAAAAGCAGACCATTACATTAAATCGAGATAATATTAAGTGAGAAAATCTTCAACAGAAAATTATATTGCTGAAATTATATTATTGAAAATGATATTACTTTACGCATATTCTACATTATATATATATATATATATATATATATATTACAGATATGCATAATTGTAATATTTGATAAAGATGTGTAAAATATGCATAGAATAATGTCATTTTTCTGTTATATACATATATGTAAAACTGTTTACAAATATATTGTATGTTACTATATCATATAGGTTAGTACACATCGTAAGAATACTAACTTCATAGCTTTGCGATGCATATCCACGGCACAAATCTATCCCTTGATAAATAGGAGGCCACATTTACCCGAAAGAAATTCAAACTTGCGCCAATCACCCCGACGATTATCAATAAAGAGATCATTACTTTAAATCTAGATACTATTGAGTGAGATAATCTTCAAGAGAAAGAGAATATTACTCTACGCACATTTTACATATATATATTATCGATGATTACGATACAATTATTGCGTGTGTAATGAATATACTAACTTCATAGCTTTGCGATGCATATCCACGGCATAAATCAATCCTTTGTTGATTAAATTTTCATTTTCCCAGCTGTTTTTGCATAAAGTTCCAAATAGCATTGCTCGTTCGATACGATAACTGTAAGTGATTATTCAGTTATAATTATATTACACCTAACCTTCAATTTTCTTATTGCTTATAGATTTCCCACATCTATTTTTATAAATCTATTTTATATTACCGGGCGATTCGGAACATTCCGCATGCATGCTTTAGATAAACTATTAATATAGTTCCTGTCGCTATTAATGCGGTACTTCCTATCATTACGGCTGCGTTTGCGTGGAACAATATCAAATAGAAGTATTTTTCTTTATCGATGAAATATTCGGTCATAAATGGCAACGATTGTAATGATTGAGTTCCGTTTGTTATGAACAAAATATTGGAAATGTGCGGCCAAAAAATGTACAGAATTAAAGCAGATACGCCGAACATGAAAAATACTGAAAAATGTTTCGAATTATTTTGCTTGTTAATTGTGTTTATTGAAAACTCGTTAATAACTTTTTAGCTATAACTCGCTATAACATATGAATTGCAAAAATAATTGACTTACATAAAAGTATAATTGTATAACGTTTCGCATTACTACTATACTTTTCTATGATATTGATTTCGTTCTCGTCAGTTAACTCATTATAGAGATGCTGCAGTTGTTCCAACAAATATTTTACCTGCGTTTTAACAAAATTCCGTTTTAACAAATTTCTCTCTTTAGATTAAGTTCGATAAAAATTATATTTATATTTTATATTAAAATTTAAAAATATTTATTTGTATGAGCATAGCGTACATACTTAAAATATAATAATCATTTTACTTACGTTTTTTATATTAACACTAAACGAAATATACTTAATTGCAATCATAGTACAAAATAATGCAGAAGAGAAAACGTTGACTAGTAATTCCGGAGTACATTTTGAAGTCACAAATACTGTAAACTGCAAAACGTAATTTTATACAATTTTTATTTTAACAGAATTGTTTTTTTACAACCCCTCCACGGAAAGTTCGACTTTCCATGCCTGTGGAGAGGGGCGAAAGTGGCCAATTTTACGCCAGGGCTTACTTTCCTCACTAGGGAAGAAAATTGATACTTTCCCCCCGGCATACCGGGCGGAAAGTAACCACTTGGTTACTCTAGACATGGAAGTCGAACTTTCCGTAAAGGTGTTGTGAAAAATATCGTGTGCACCTCGGTCGAAAGTCGAAAACTTTTTCAGACTTGTGTGATTGCCACCCTCGCCTTCGGCTCGGGAGGCAAACTTCACACTCTGAAAAACGCTACTTTCTCTCCTTGGTGCACAATATAGGTACTATTTTCTTTTATTAAACAAGAAAACTGTTAGCTTGAGATTACCGATCGTTTTTAATTTATAATAATTTTACTAAACTTCCAGTTTAAAGAAGCACCTCTAAAATGATCTTGTCCTTTACGTACACGGAGAAAATTTTTTGTTATATTTTACCATTAAATTTACTACAAACTTGGAACAACTTGGCAATCAAGGAATATTTAAAATATACAAAAGACATTTTACAAACAACGTGATAAAAGTTACCAAGAGCAAATTGGTAAATTTCGAAAAATTATTGTAATTTCCTAGATATATTTTAGTAAAATTAATCAAACATATTTTATATTTTGATATAATAGATATTAATATTTTTTATTATAATAGATATTAATCGGAATAGCTCGCATAAAGTTCTTGGTGGTACATATCCCACAACTATCATGATTTCAAGATAAATTTTAAGAGAAAATTCTCTTTGTGTATGTTACAAAAGATCACCCTCCTAAGTAAACTTAAAAATGTTTGAGTCGTCACTTGTTGTTTGTTAAAAAGTTATTAACAAAATAAGTTTGAAAAATATAATAGCTATTCTCAGTACTGAAAGATATAAATGACCAAAATGTATAGGTGAAAATAGTACAAAAAGGACCCCAGGTAGCAGAGTGACGTCAAATGACGTATTAATTCTGTCTTAATGATGTCTCTAACGTCATTCTGATGTCTTTAAACGTTATCTTGCTACCTGGGACTCTGCCCCTTCTGCTGGCACTTTTAGCCTAAAAGAACCTCTACGCTAAACCCAACCTGTATTACTAACAGTTCTTTTTTGGCGATTCTTATGAGAAAGTTATTTTGTAACATAAAATGGTTTTACATGGGTTTCCAACCTTTCACACGAGGCGAAGTCCATCCCACACCGCCCGATGCTTACAGTGCGAAATGAAGTATATTATTGTACGATTCCACATGTTGAGAACCACACCGGGCGATGTGAGGTGAACCGCGCTTCGTTTGAAAACTCATGTGAAACTAGAAACTATATTATGTTAAAATAAATTGCTGTACTTTCAAGTAAAAAAAGAAAATGGAACTGGTGCCCGTGTAATAAATAAGTAACTAAAAGAAGCTTTTCTGTTAACAAATTCTTAATAAAGAATAAGCAACAGCTAAGATTTTTAAATTGTTACTCAGAAGAATGATCATTATAATATATGTGAAAAACATAATTATATTAGAGGTTTCGCTCTTAAATGAGTCTTTTATCATAATTTTATATAATCTTTTATAATTTTATATGATATAGTTTTATATAATTTATAACTTTATATAGAAAAACAGAAAAAAATTGAATTTTACATAATTACGGATTACAAATTTGTTTAACGTTTTCTTGTATAATATAAAGTATTATAATATTATCTTTAATGATTCTCTACCTCTATAATAATATAATAATAATAATAACAATATAAAATAAATTACAATAAACACAAAGATTTCAATAATAACATTACAAATCTATTGTGGTTTTTGATATATTTAATTGCAACATCTAAATCGCTAGAAATTAAAGTTTAATAATTTTTTGTTACATATAATTATGCAATTAAAGAAATTAACGTACCTGAAATAGAATGAAACTTGTGTAAATACCAGTAAATAAAATTAATTGAATTTGAACGAGTTTGGATTGCTCATAAGGCCAAAGACCAACTACGAGTAATAGAAACCGATTGAGGCTGATATCCAGAGAGTCAATACTGATCATTTCTTTATCAATATATATTTGACAGAAAAGGGTTTGCTTCACGTATTCTCTTCTTTTCGTTTGTCGATTGAATATTAGCGAGTACTGTAGCTGTATTATTCTTTTATTTTTTTTGCCCTAATTTACCCAATTTACCTTAAATGCAATAAAAAATGAATAAAATATTATCGTGAGAGCGAAACACTTGGCAATTAACACCTCTATGCAAGAGGAGGCGTATGGTTAAGCGATCGATTCGGATATGGCAATAATGTAACAGATGTTTATTTCCCATGAAGAAAGTCTGCGTGAAGGGACTTGGGGCGACAATGGACTACGCATGTGCGCACAGTGCAGTTCGACCCTTCCCAGTGCAATATGTTTCAACATACTTCAGTCTAGTGCGTCCTGTCTTAAGTTACGTTTCATTCTTTAAAGGATTACCAATTGTTTTTCTTGAAACGTCAATGTAACGGTTAGTAATATACACTGCTTGTAAATATGACATAATTTCTTATTTAAAATACCTTTGTGCTGTGTATGTTTGTATTTTTTTAATTTTATTTCCTAAATTTTTACAACTCTTTTTGTTTATTAATTAAACCTATATTTGCAAGATAATCAACTCACCACTTCTAGATAATGCAGTTCTAATTTTACTGTCGAACCCGACGTTAAGTAAACATATAAGGTCCCACGTTAACTATTTTTTAAACTTAATATAATGGAGTGTCGGAAATGCGAAATGTAAGAAAATATAAAAAAATTAAAAATGTATTTATTAATACTGTTTTTTTAAACAAACAATTAATTGCAAGAAGTTTGTCGTGCACTTTTATTAATCTTTTTAAAATTTTATTACCTTTACAATATCAGTAAATCAGTTAATCAGTAAAATGCTTACTTTAACACACAATGCTACTATTAAATTTTTCAATGCACACAATGCTGCTCTAAAATTTATAGTAGTAAATTATATCAAGCTATAACTCTAACTTCTTCTGTTTGATCGAATCTTTCTTTCGCAATGATGATCTTATTAGGTATATGTAAATCGCGAACTTTGATTTAATTTTAATTAATTCATTTAAATAACTCTTGACTACGGCAACATTGCACACTATTAATTTTGCTGTGTAGAATATGGAACGTTAAAATAAAATATACGATATAATAAGATATAGTATAAAGCAGAATGCAGAAACACTTTTAGCTGTGATAAATTTGTTTGAAAAATTTTTTATCAGATATATCCCACATAAGGCATAGTACATTTTTATGGCCGCGCTTTTTGAGGATCCTACAAACAGCAGTATATCAAGATTTAAATGAAAAGCTTCAATTTTTTGCAACATAACCAATTTTAAGTGTGCTTAAAGATGTAACACATTATTAAAATATATTATTTACCTTTTTTTAATGTTGCATACAATAATCAATAGATAAATTTAAAGAAGAGGCTTTTTTGCATTAAAAAGTTATTCTCTTATTTATTATTAGCAAGTTGTAAATTTAAAATAGTCAACTACTTTCTAGTGAAAATTAATGTAATCATACCTTTGCAATTTTAACTATAAGATAGCAGATGTGCATTACGATGGTGTTAATGCTTGAAGCGACTATTAAATTTCTGAGAAGAATGGTTATAATTAGTAATATATATGTAGTGGTTTATAATAGTATTATTCCATAATTAAAAATGTGGAGTAATATAATAATATACAATGAAAAATGTGGAATATAATATGGAATGCACTTTATCTCGAATATAATAAAGCTTATCAGAATACCAAAGCACAAAGTTACCTGAAATCGAATGAGGTTGATGATGGAGCCATAAGTCAAGGACGAGTAGAAGATCCGATTGAAGCATTTAACTTTGATACAGATCTTTACTTCGCGATCATGCAAATGTTTGACTATAAGAGAAGTCGGCGATGATTTGTATATTTCCTCTCTTGGATTGAATAACTTTATAACCATTTGTTATAAATCACTAAGTTAAATTGCGCGTCAAACGCGCACGTTTGAAAAAAGCACGCATTTGATTGGTGTAACCTATGGAGACGCATGTTTGACGCGCGTTATAACGCGCGGAAACGCGTGCATGGAAACCAGGGGTAAGTGTATAACAAAGTGGAAAAAAAACGTTATTTTGATCGAAACATAAACAATTTAACAATTTTACTTCAGAGTGGTCGGTAATTAAGCGATTAATTTAATGTGAAAAATTGAATGTTTATTTTTCAAATCAAAATTTACTTGCGCGCGAAATTCCTGACATAGTTGCGCATTCGTTCGCTAGTTTTCAGTAACACAATGATACATTTTATTTATTTTACGATTTATGCACTTGTAAGTTATATTTTACCGTTTTGAAAAATGATAATCGGCCAGCTTTGTATATATATGTTACAGGCAATTTGATTAATCCGTGCATTATGCATAATGGCCGAGCATTATGCATAATGCCCGCTTTGTTCGGGCCATTTGAATAATAAAAGCAAAAATGTTTAAATTAATCAAACTGACCGGTCATTATGCATAATGCCCACAGACAAGTGAAAAATGTGATTAACATATTAAAATATATTTCTAAAAAGAGTGGCAGTCTATCTATAATTTCAACTTTCTTACTTACAATGAGTTCATGTACTAAAATATTTTATATTTTGTGTTTAAACATAATTTATAATAGACAAGTTAATAAATTATTTGGTAAATGTGCAGAATAGTGGCCTCCTCACCGATTTCGTTGAACTTAGGCTTAATCGACGCGTTTTTGCACAAAACGAAAGAATCTGGCAGAAAAAAAATTTCGCTCTGCCCCGCGAAGCGAGATATAGGTTATAGTGACGCGCTTTAAACAGTTAAATACTTTTAAAGCGTGTCACTAATAACCTACATAGGTTAAATACTTTTAAAGCGTGTCACTAATAACCTACATAGGTTAGATGACGCGCTTTAAAAGTATTTAATTGTTTAAAGCGCGTCACTAACCTATATCTCGCGTTGCGAAGCAGAGCGACACTTTTTTTGTCAGATTCTTTCGTTTCGTGCAAAAACGCGTCGATTGAACATAATTACATCGATGAAAATCAACTCAAATGAGATGATTTATCAAAATGACCATTTAGCATTGGGCATTATTGGGCATTATGCATAATGCCCGGCCATTATGCATAATGCCTAATTTATCAAATTGCCCGTAACATAAATATATATATATATAGACGTATCAGTTATTAATTTATTATTGGTAACTTACTGTAAACATTACTAGTTTTACACAGTTTTCTATTTTCGTAGAATTAAGAAAAAGTTTTTACAGTTTTTACAATAATGTATTTTATAGTATATTGTGCACCAAGGGGAGAAAGTAACGTTTTTCAGACGAGTGTGAAGTTTGTCGCCCGAGCCGAAGGCCAGGGTGGAAAATCACACGAGTCTGAAAAAGCTTTCGACCCGAGGTGCACACGATATTTCTCACAACACCTTTACGGAAAGTTTGACCCTCCATGCCTAGAAAGGGGCAAGAGTGGCCAATTTCACGCCAGGGCTTACTTCCCTCCCTATAGAGAAGAAAATTGATACTTTCCAGTCGGCATAGCGGGCGGAAGTAACCACAGTGGATCCGCTCGCTATGCCGGCTGGAAAGTATCAATTTTCTTCCCTAGGGAGGAAAGTTAGCCCTGGCGTGAAATTAGCCACTTTCGCCCCTCTCTACAAGCATTGGAAAGTTGAACTTTCCGTGGAGGTGTTGTGAAGAATTATTTTCCTCACTATTATTACTCCACTGCACTATTCGTTGATTTATTTTGCATCAATTTCGCGTAGAATGCAGAACGGTGAAATACGATACTGCCGTGCTCAGTAACTATAATAACACATAACTTTTTATTTTTATTTATCTATAAAATATATTTTACATTTAACACTATTTTAAAAGATATTCTTCTTACCGTAGCAGCACCTTCTAAAGATCCCACAAATAGTCCAGCAATATTCATAGTGAACGCCTTGGTACCTCTTTGCAAGAGGAACAGGATCATTTTTTGTATTTGCAACGGAGCTACGTACCACTGGGCATTGTATCTATATCATGACAAAACAACTAATGATTGGGGAATATAAAATATAATCTGTTATAATGATTACTATGTCTTTTATATACTACGTGACTGTACATTTTTCACGTCCGTTTATACAACGAATAATGCGAATGTGATTATACAATATAAATAATATAAATATCTCGCTTACATAGTTGCAAATACATTATTATTGTGATCCATAATTTCTTGCGCAAGATAGTTGCATACGAATATGTAAATGAAATTGACGATGCTGAATGTCACAGGTAATGAAAGTTCCACTGTATCGAATCCAAACGATATTATCTGAAAAATCTAATACGAGCAGATTCAAGGATCTTGATCGAAACTAGATTAGTAATCTTAAACAAAATGATAATTAATTAAAACTGTCAATAAAAATTTAAGTAAACCTTGTTGCTGTTACATTTACAAGTATATAATAGAAAGAAAGCTGTATTTACCCGGAAGAAATTGAGACTTGTACTAAGCACCGTAAATAGTATTAAAAAGGAGAGCATTACTTTAAATCTAGATACTATCGAGTCAGAGAATCTTCAAGAGAAAGAGAATATTACTCTACGCACATTTTACATATATTATCGATTATTACAATACAAATATTGCGTTTGTACTATCATATGAATACTAACTTCATAGCTTTGCGATGCATATCCACGGCACAAATTAATCCTTTGTAGATCAAATTCTCATTCTTCCAGTTGTTTTTTCGTAAAGTTTTGAATGCCATTGCTCGTTCGATACGATAACTGCAAGTGATTATTTAACCATAATTATGTAGGATCTTTAATTTGCCAATTGTTTAGATTTTTTATTTAAAAAAATCTGTTTTATATATATTCTTTTACCAGGTGATTCGAAACATTCCGCATGTATGCTTTTGATAAACTATCAATATACTTCCTGCCGCTATTGTTGCGATACCTCCTATCACTACGGCTGCGTTTGCGTGGAACAATATTAAATAGAAGTATTTTTCTTTATCGATAAAATATTCAGTCATAAACGGCAATAAATGTAATGATTGTGTTCCGTTTGTGAAGAACAAGATATTGGAAATGTGCGGCCAAAAAGTGTATAAAATTAATGCGGATGCGCCAAACGTGGCAATTACTGAAGAATGTTTAAAATTATTTTGTTTGTTTATTGTTCTAGTAGAAACTTACTAATAATTTTTTAGCTATAACATATGAGTTGCAAGGACAATTGTCTTACACGATAATGTAATTGTATAACGTTTCGCATAGCTATTATACTTTTCTATGATACTGATTTCGTTCTCGTCAATTAACTCGTTATAAATGTGTTGCAGTTGTTCCAATAAATATTTTACCTGTTATTTTAATAAGATTCCATGTCGTCTTTCTTTGATTAAGCTCGAGAAAAATTATATTTATATTATATATTAAAATTTGAAAATATTTATCTTTATGAGCACAGTGCGCATATATCTAACATATAGTAATCGCTTTACTTACGTTTTTAGTATTAACACTAAACAAAATGTACTTAATCATAATCATAGTGCAGAATAATGCAGAAGAAAAGACATTGATGAATAAATCCGGAGTACATTCTAAAGTCAGAAATACTGCAAACTGCAAGATATAATTTTATACAACGAATTTTATTGAAATTGTTATTATTTTTCCAGTTCGTGATTATCGATTGTTTATTAATTTATTATAATTTTATATAGGAAGGCAGAACAAAAATTGAAATTCACTTAATTACAGATTTAAAAAAATTTTTATATATTTTTTATTATAATACGTGTCATTATAAAATTATCTTTAATAATTTTAATTATAATGGAAATTACAGTAAACATAAAGATATTAATAGATAATAATATTACAAGTCTATTGTGGTTTTTGATAATTGAGTTGTAATATTCAAATCGCTAGAACTTAAAGTTCAATAATTATATGTAATACAATAAAAAAATGTATCATACCTGAAATAAAATAAAACTCGCTAAAATTCCAATAAATAAAATTAATTGAATTTGAACTAGTTTAGATTGTTGATAAGGCCAAAGACCAACTACGAGTAATAGAAACCGATTGACGCTGATATGCAAAGACTCAATACAGATCATTTCTTTATGAGCATTGATATACATTTGACAAAAAAATGTTCGGCTTGCGTATTCTTTTCTTTTTGTTTTTCGTTTGAATATTAGTTATTATTATAGCCAAGTTTTTCTCTTTTATTTTAAATTTTAGCCTGAATTACCCAATTTACCTTAATTGCATTGCAAAATGAATGAAATATACCATCTTGAGATCGAAACACTTGGCAATTTACACCTTCATGCGAGAGGAGGTGTATGGTTAAGCAATCGATTCGAATATGGCAATAATGTAACAGATGTTTATTTCCCATGAAGAAAGTCTGCGTGAAGGGACTTGGGTCTTAGGTGACTATGGACTACGCATGTGCACAGTGCAGTTCGACCCTTCTCAGTGCAATATGTTTTAACATACTTCAGTCTAGTGCGTGCTGTCTTTAGTTACGTTTCATAATTCTGCAAAGGATTACCAATTGTTTTTCTTGAAACGTCAATGTAACGGTTAGTAATGTACACTGCTGGTAAATATGACATAATTTCTTATTTGAAATATCTTTGTGCTGTGTATGTTTGTATACCTTAAATTATATTTCCTAAATTTTTATATTTTTATTTGTTTATTAATTAAACCTATATTAGCACGATAGTCAACTCACTATTTACTTCTAGATAATGCAGTACTAATTTCACTGTCGTTAAGTAAACATATAAGGTCCCACGTTAACTATTTTTAAAGTTCTCTTTAAACTTAATATAACATATGGAGTGTCGGAAATGCGAAATGTAAGAAAAAATAAAAAAATTTCAAAATGTATTTATTGATACTGCTTTTTTAAACAATTAGTTGCAAAAATTTTGTCGTGCACTTTTATTAATTTCTTTAAAATTGTATTACCTTTACAATATCAGTGAATCAGTTAATCAGTAAAATGCTTACTTTACACACAATGCTGCTGTTAAATTTTTCAATGCACACAATGCTCTATAATTGCTCTTAAAATTTATAGTAGTAAATTATATCAAACTATAACTCTAACTTCTTCTGTTCGATCGAGATTTCTTTCTTTCGCAATGATGATCTTATTAGATATATGTAAAGCGCAAACTTTGATTTAATTTTAATTAATTAATTTAAATTAATAAAACATTGCACACTATTAATTTTGCTGTGTAGAATATGGAACGTTAAAATAAAATATACGATATAATAAAATGTAATATAAGTAAAGCAAAATGCAGAAACATTTTTAGTTATATGATAAATTGTTTTCAAAAAAATGAATATTGGACTTTCAAAATTAAATAAAAAATTGTTAAAGAATGGCCATGAAAGTCAGACGCGGTTATCGGTGCGTAAAAGATCCAATTCACTGATTTATTCAACAGTGTATATATTCGAACGTTTCGGCTCGGGATTGAGCCATCTTCAGCAAAATATACAAAAATTAATTAATAATTGCTCCCCTTCTCTATTCTTACTCAGTGAGTTTCACGATTGGAATAAATTTTTTTGAAAATTTTTTATTAGAAATGTCCCACATAAGGCATAGTACATTTTATATGGCCGCGCTTTTTGAGGATCTTACAAACAGTCTATCAAGATTTAAATTAAAAGTTTTAATTTTTTGCAACAGAACCAATTTTAAGTGTGCTTAAAGATGTAACACATTATTAAAATATATTATTTACTTTTTTTTAATGTTGCATACAACAATCAATAAATTTAATAAAGAGGCTTTTTTGCATTAAAAAGTTATTCTTTTATTTATTATTAGCAAGTTGTAAATTTAAAATAGTCAACTATTTTTTAATGAAAATTAATGTAATCATACCTTTGCACTTCTAACTTATACAAGATAGCAGATGTGCATTACGATGGTGTTAATGCTTGAAGCGACTATTAAATCTAAGAAAAATGGTTATATAATTAGTAATATATATGTAGTGGTTTATAATGGTATTATTCCATAATTAAAAATGTGGAGTAATATAATAGTAGAGGAGACCAGGGCTCGTTGGCATCGTTTTCACATTTCGGGATTAGAGTTTTTATACAACTAATTATCTTGATTAATAAACAGTTCTACTATGATAGAGAGAACCTTTCTTTACATTTTCATGCTAGGAACGCTCCTGTATACTGTATAGTTTCTTTGTAATAAGTAAAATACGAACATGCTGCATTGTAGCCAACTTGCCCCGATAGTAGGGTAAGTTGGCTATGCGACAAAAGCCCATTTTAAATTAATGAAAACGTAATAGAAACAAAACGGGTAACAGATACGTACTTCTTGATAAAGATTGTATACTTTTAAAGTTATTTTGTAATGAACGAATAGCAAAATGCTGTTGCAGAAAAACAATTGTAAACTATTTTAGATGTAGCTTTCTTCAATATAAAAATATTAATATAAATATATATCTAGCTTCTATCAGCATTGTAGGTAGCAAATCACATGCTCAAACCGGTCTTACACGCGGCAACCGGTCTTACACGCGGCAACAAGTCAAGCTAAGCGTGTCTTGAGCCAATATACCCCATCCCTATACATACGTTTTATTTCAGTCATTTCATTACAATAAATTACTGTTGTTATATAGTCAAAATAACATGTCGTATAGTAACAGAAACTTTTCTTTTAACTAATGATACGTCACTTTGATTTACTTCTCAAGCTGAAGAACATTAATACGATATTTTTTGAAACGCTCAAAAATTTACTCGCCATTTTTTGAATTAGAGTTTTTTCTTTTTCTATTGAAATACTTGTTTGATTAAAATAAAACTTTGGGAGAGAGAGAGAGAGAGAGAGAGAGAAAGAGAGAGAGAAAAGTACGTATGTCATATAAGAGATATTTTGTGATAACTTTTCCATTGTTTTTTTGCTATAAATACATAAACGAAAGCCCCGGCCTCTCATATACAATGAAAAATGTGGAATATAATATGGAATGCATTTATCTCGAATATAATAAAGCTTATCAGAATACCAAAGCACAAAGTTATCTGAGATCGAATGAGGTTGACGATGGAGCCATAAGTCAAGGACGAGTAGAAGATCCGATTGAGACATTTAACTTTGACACAAATCTTTACTTCGTGATCATGAAAATGTTTGGCTATAAGAGAAGTCGGCGATGATTTGTATATTTTTTCTCTTGCATTGTACAACTTTATAACCATCTTTTATAAATTTCTTAATTATCTAATGCAGCATAAGTGTATAACAAAGTGGCAAAAAAACGTTATTTTGATCAAAACATAAACAATTTAACAATTTTACTTGGGAGTGGTCGGTAATTAATGTAATGTGAGAAATTGAATGAATGTTTATTTCTAATCAAAATATACTTGCGCGCGAAATTCCTAAACAGAGTTGCGCATTCGTTCGCCAGTTTTCAGTAACACAATGATACATTTTATTCGTTTTACGATTCGTGCACTTGTAAGTTATATATTTTACCGTTTTGAAAAATGATAATCGGCCAGTCTTATATATATAGACGTATCAGTTATATTAATTTATTATTGGTAATGTACTGTAAACACTACTACTCTTTACACAGTTTTCTACCTTCTTAGAATTTAAAAGAAGTTCTTACAATTCTATCGAGATTATCAATTGAAACCGCTTTCTAGATTATATATAGTATATCATTTGTGCTTAATGTATTCTAAATTAGTTTTCTCACTATTATTACTCCACTGCACTATATTAGTTGGTTTAATTTGCATCAATTTTGCGTAGAATACAGAACGGTGAAATACGACACTGCCGTGCTCAGTAACTATAATGATACATAACTTTTTACTTTTATCTATCTAAAATATATTTTACATTTAACACTATTTTAAAAGATATTCTTACCGTAGCAGCACCTTCTAATGATCCCACAAATAGTCCATTGATATTCATAGTGAACGCTTTGGTACCTCTTTGCAAGAGGAACAGGATCATTTTTTGTATTTGCAACGGAGCTACGTACCACTGGGCATTGTATCTATATCATGACAAAACAATTAATGATTGGGGAATATAAAAAATAATATGTTAATGCTTACTATACGTCTCTTATACTACATTGATTGTACATTTGTCACGTCCGTCCATACATCGAATATGATTATACTATATAAATATCTCGCTTACATAGTTTCAAAAACATTATTATTGTGATCCATAATTTCTTGCGCAAGATAGTTGCCTACGAATGCGTAAATAAAATGGATGATGCTAAACATTACGTGTAATGAAAGTTCCACTGTATCGAATCCAAACGATATTATCTGAAAAATCTAATATACAAGCAGACTCAAGGATCTTGATCAAAACTGAGTAAGTAATGTCACTAATGTCAAACAAAATAATAATTAATTAAGACTATCGATAAAAATTTGAATAAACTTTGTTGCTGTTATTCACAAGAATGTGATAAAAAGAAGGCCACATTTACCCGAAAGAAATTCAAACTTGCGCCAATCACCCCGACGATTATCAATAAAGAGATCATTACTTTAAATCTAGATACTATTGAGTGAGATAATCTTCAAGAGAAAGAGAATATTACTCTACGCACATTTTACATATATTATCGATTATTACAATACAAATATTGCGTGTGTATTATCCATATGAATATACTAACTTCATAGCTTTGCGATGCATATCCACGGCACAAATTAATCCCTTGTAGATCAAATTCTCATTCTTGCAGTTGTTTTTTCGTAAAGTTTCGAATGCCATTGCTCGTTCAATACGATAACTGCAAGTGATTATTTAACCATAATTGTGTAGAATCTTTAATTTGCTGATTGTTTAGATTTTCTACATCTATTTAAAAAAATCTGTTTTACGTATATTCTCTTACCAGGTGATTTGAAACATTCCGCATGCATGCTTTTGATAAACTATCAAAATACTTCCTGTCGCTATTGTTGCGGTACCTCCTATCATTAGGGCTGCATTTGCGTGCAACAATATCAAATAGAAGTATTTTTCTTTATCGATAAAATATTCTGTCATAAACGGCAATGAATGTAATGATTGAGTTCCGTTTGTGAAGAATAAGATATTGGAAATGTGCGGCCAAAGAATGTATAAAACTAATGCGGATGCGGCAAACGCGGCAATTACTGAAGAATGTTAAAATTATTTTGTTTGTTTATTGTTCTAGTAGAAACTTACTAATAATTTTTTAGCTATAACATATGAGTTGCAAGGACAATTGTCTTACACGATAATGTAATTGTATAACGTTTCGCATAGCTATTATACTTTTCTATGATACTGATTTCGTTCTCGTCAATTAACTCGTTATAGATGTGTTGCAGTTGTTCCAATAAATATTTTACCTGCCATTTTAATATAAGATTCCATGTCGTCTTTCTTTTGATTACGCTCGAGAAAAATTATATTTATCTTATAAATTCAAATTTGAAAATATTTATCTGTATGAGCACAGTGTATATACCTAACATATAGTAATCGCTTTACTTACGTTATTAGTATTAACACTAAACAAAATATACTTAATCATAATCATAGTGCAGAATAATGCAGAAGAAAAAACATTGATGAATAAATCCAGAGTACATTGTAAAGTCAGAAATACTGCAAACTGCAAGATATAATTTTATACAACGAATTTTATTGAAATTGTTATTATTTTTCCAGTAAGAAAATTGTTAGTTCATGATTATCGACTGTGTATTAATTTATTATAATTTTATATAGGAAGGCAGAACAAAAATTGAATTTTACTTAAATTACAGATTTAAAACAATTTTTATATATTTTTCATTATAATACGTGTCATTATAAAATTATCTTTAATAATTCTAATTATAATGGAAATTACAGTAAACATAAGGATATTAATAGATAATAATATTACATGTCTATTGTGGTTTTTGATAATTGAATTGTAATATTCAAATCGCTAGAACTTAAAGTTCAATAATTATATGTAATACAATAAAAAAATGTATCATACCTGAAATAAAATAAAACTTGCTAAAATTCCAATAAATAAAATTAATTGAATTTGAACTAGTTTAGATTGTTGATAAGGCCAAAGACCAACTATGAGTAATAGAAACCGATTGAGGCTGATATGCAGAGACTCAATACAGAACATTTCTTTATGAGCATTGATATACATTTGACAGAAAAATGTTCGGTTCGCGTATTCTTTTCTTTTTGTTTGTCGTTTGAATATTAGCTATTATTATAGCCAAGTTTTTTTCTTTTATTTTCAATTTTAGCCTGAATTACCCAATTTACCTTAAATACATTGCAAAATGAATAAAATATACCATCGTGAGATCGAAACACTTGGCAATTTACACCTTCATGCGAGAGGAGGTGTATGGTTAAGCGATCGATTCGAATATGGCAATAATGTAACAGATGTATATTTCCCATGAAGAAAGTCTGCGTGAAGGGATTGGGTGACTATGGACTACGCATGTGCACAGTGCAGTTCGACCCTTCCCAGTGCAATATGTTTTAACATACTTCAGTCTAGTGCGTGCTGTCTTGAGTTAAGGGGCCTTTTCATGCTGACGCTCGACGCTTGATTTGGGCGTCAAAACTGGTCACGTGACCAGTAACGATGTATACACTTATTTATTTACAGTCAATGATTTGCAATTGACAAGCAATTGACTGAAACAAGCGTCAAGCGTAAAAGCTGAACACAGTTGAGCTTTTGCCATTTGACGCTGGAATTTCGTCTTCTACCGATGAAGTTGGTCACGTAACCAGTTTTGACGCCCAAATCGAGCGTCGAGCGTCAGCATGAACAGGCACCTTTAAGCCCGGTCTACATAGGCCGCAGTTCGCAAAACGCAAGACACACGCACAGTCTACATGTTAATCTAACCTCTATACACAGAGACGTTAGATTGACATGTAGACTGTGCGTGTGTCTTGCGTTTTGCGAACTGCGGCCTATGTAGACCGGGCTTTACGTTTCATAATTCTGCAAAGGATTACCAATTGTTTTTCTTGAAACGTCAATGTAACGGTTAGTAATGTACACTGCTGGTAAATATGACATAATTTCTTATTTGAAATATCTTTGTGCTGTGTATGTTTGTATACCCTAAATTTTATTTCCTAAATTTTTATATCTTTATTTGATTATTAATTAAACCTATATTAGCACGATAGTCAACTGACAACTCACTATTTACTTCTAGATAATGCAGTACTAATTTCACTGTCGAACTCGACGTTAAGTAAACATATAAGGTTCCATGTTAACTATATTTTTAAGGTTCTCTTTTAAACTTAATATAACATATGGAGTGTCGGAAATGCGAAATGTAAGAAAATATAAAAAAATTTCAAAATGTATTTATTGATACTGCTTTTTTAAACAAACAATTAGTTGCAAAAATTTTGTCGTACACTTTTATTAATCTCTTTAAAATTGTATTACCTTTACAATATCAGTGAATCAGTTAATCAGTAAAATGCTTACTTTACACACAATGCTGTTGTTAAATTTTTCAATGCACACAATGTTGCTCTAAAATTTATAGTAGTAAATGATATCAAATTATAACTCTAACTTCTTCTGTTTGATCGAAATTTCTTTCTTTCGCAATGATGATCTTATTAGGTATATGTAAAGCGCGATCTTTGATTTAATTTTAATTAATTAATAAAATTGCACACTATTAATTTTGCTATGTAGAAGATGGAACTTTAAAATAAAATATAAGATATAATAAGATATAGTATAAATTAGAATGCAGAAGCATTTTTAGCTGTGATAAATTTGTTTGAAAAATTTTTTATCAGATATATCTCACATAAAGTACATTTTATACTATGGCCGCGCTTTTTGAGGATCCCACAGTCTATCAAGATTTAAATTAAAAACTTCAATTTTTTGCAACAGAACCAATTTTAAGTGTGCTTAAAGATATAACACATTATTAAAATTTATTATTCATGTTTTTTTAATGTTGCATACAACAATCAATAAACTTAATGAAAATGCTTTTTTGCATTAAAAAGTTATTTTTTTTTTTATTTTATTTTTTAACTATTTAAGAGAAAACTAATGACACCATCTTATGTACCCCTAGAAATCATACAACTTTGGTCTGGAACATTTTTCTCTAAAATGTTGCGTTTACGAATAAATCGGGTAATACGGGTGGTCTGAGACACCCGGTATATGTAGTTGTTTATAATGGTATTATTCCATAATTAAATATGTGGAGTAATATTATAGTATAACAATGAAAAATGTGGAATATAATATGGAATGCACTTATCTCGAATATAATAAAGCTTATCAGAATACCAAAGCACAAAGTTACCTGAGATCGAATGAGGTTGATGATGGAGCCATAAGTCAAGGGCGAGTAGAAGATCCGATTGAAGCATTTAACTTTGATACAGATCTTTACTTCGCGATCATGCAAATGTTTGACTATAAGAGAAGTCGGCGATGATTTGTATATTTCCTCTCTTGGATTGAATAACTTTATAACCATTTTTTATAAATCTCTAAATTATCTAATGCAGCATAAGTGTATAACAAAGTAGCAAAACAAAGATTATTTTGATCGAAACATAAACAATTTAACAATTTTACTTGTGAGTGGTCGATAATTAAGCGATTAATGTAATGTTAGAAATTAAATGAATGTTTATTCCTAATCAAAATATACTTGCGCGCGAAATTCCTAAACAGAGTTGCGCATTTGTTCGCTAGTTTTCAGTAACACAATGATACATTTAATTCATTTTACGATTCGTGAACTTGGAAGTTATATTTTACCGTTTTGAAAAATGATAATCGGCTAGTCTTATATATAATATAGACGTATCAATTATTAATATATTATTGGTAACGTACTGTAAACACTACTACTCTTTACACAGTTTTCTATTTTCTTAGAATTAAAAAGAAGTTCTTACGATTCCATCGAGATTATCAATTGAGACCGCTTTCTAGATTATATGTATATACTATATCATTTGTGCTTAATGTATTCTAAATTAGTTTCGTCACTATTACTACTCCACTGCACTATATTAGTTGATTCATTTTGCATCAATTTCGCGTAGAATGCAGAACGGTGAAATACGACACTGCCGTGCTCAGTAACTATAATAACACATAACTTTTTATTTTTATATCTATCTATAAAATATATTTTACATTTAACAATATTTTGAAGGATATTCTTCTTACCGTAGCAGCACCTTCTAACGAACCCACAAATAGTCCAGCAATATTCATAGTGAACGCCTTGGTACCTTTTTGCAAGAGGAACAGGATCATTTTTTGTATTTGTAACGGAGCTGCGTACCATTGGGTATTGTATCTATATCATGACAAAACAATTAATGATTGGGGAACATAAAAAATAATCTGTTAATCCTTACTTCATGTCTCTTATACTACGTTGACTGTACATTTGTCACGTCCGTCCATACAACGAATATGGGAATGTGATTATACTACATAAATATTGCGCTTACATAGTTGCAAATACATTATTATTGTGATCCATAATTTCTTGCGCAAGATAGTTGCCTACGAATACGTAAATGAAATTGATGATGCTGAATGCCACACGTAATGAAAGTTCCACTATATCAAATCTAAACGATATTATCTGAAAAATCTAATACAAGCAGATTCAAGGATCTTGATCGAAATTAGGCCAGTAATGTTAAGCAAAATAATGATTAATTAAAACTGTCGATAAAAATTTAAGTAAACCTTGTTGCTGTTACATTCACAAGTATATAATAGAAAGAAGGCCGTATTTACCCGAAAGAAATTGAGACTTGTACTAAGCACCGTGAATATTATTAAAACGGAGAGCATTACTTTAAATCTAGATACTATCGAGTCAGAGAATCTTTAAGAGAAAGAGAATATTATTGTACGCACATTTTACATATATTATCGATTATTACAATACAAATATTGCGTGTGTATTATCCATATGAATATACTAACTTCATAGCTTTGCGATGCATATCCACGGCACAAATTAATCCTTTGTAGATCAAATTCTCATTCTTCCAGTTGTTTTTTCGTAAAGTTTCGAATGCCATTGCTCGTTCGATACGATAACTGCAAGTGATTATTTAACCATAATTATGTAGAATCTTTAATTTGCTGATTGTTTAGATTTTCTACATTTATTTAAAAAAATTTATTTTACGTATATTTTTTTACCAGGTAATTTGAAACATTCCGCATGTATGCTTTTGATAAACTATCATTATACTTCCTGTCGCTATTGTTGCGGTACCTCCTATCATTACGGCTGCGTTTGCGTGGAACAATATCAAATAGAAGTATTTTTCTTTATCGATAAAATATTCGGTCATAAACGGCAATGAATGTAATGATTGAGTTCCGTTTATGAAGAATAAGATATTGGAAATGTGTGGCCAAAGAATGTACAGAATTAAAGCAGATACGCCGAACATGAAAAATACTGAAAAATGTTTAAAATTATTGTGTGTTTGTTGTTCTTACTAGAAACTCACTAATAATTTTTTAGCTATAACATATGAGATGCAAGAACAATTGTCTTACACGATAATGTAATTGTATAACGTTTTGCATAGCTATTATACTTTTCTATGATACTGATTTCGTTCTCGTCAGTTAACTCGTTATAGATGTGTTGCAGTTGTTCCAATAAATATTTTACCTGCCATTTTAATAAGATTCCATGTCGTCTTTCTTTGATTAAGCTCGAGAAAAATTATATTTATATTATATATTAAAATTTGAAAATATTTATCTTTATGAGCACAGTGCATATACCTAACATATAGTAATCATTTTACTTACGTTTTTAGTA
The DNA here is from genome assembly GCA_030770255.1 of Temnothorax ravouxi. Lineage (NCBI taxonomy): Eukaryota > Metazoa > Arthropoda > Insecta > Hymenoptera > Formicidae > Temnothorax > Temnothorax ravouxi. Next base: position 20,305 of record JASTWP010002088.1, on the reverse strand, counting down.
TTAACACTAAACAAAATATACTTAATCATAATCATAGTGCAGAATAATGCAGAAGTAAAGACATTGATGAATAAATCCGGAGTACATTCTAAAGTCAGAAATACTGCAAACTGCAAGATATGATTTTATACAACGAATTTTATTGAAATTGTTATTATTTTTCCAGTTCGTGATTATCGATTGTTTATTAATTTATTATAATTTTATATAGAAAGGCAGAACAAGAATTGAAATTCACTTAATTACAGATTTAAAAAAAATTTTATATATTTTTTATTATAATACACGTGTCATTATAATATTATCTTTAATAATTCTAATTATAATAGAAATTACAGTAAACATAAAGATATTAATAATAATATTACAAATCTATTCTGATTTTTGATAATTGAATTGTAATATTCAAATCCGCTAAAGTTCAATAATTATATGTAATACAATCAAAAAATGTATCGTACCTGAAATAGAATAAAACTCGCTAAAATTCCGATAAATAAAATTAATTGAATTTGAACTAGTTTAGATTGTTGATAAGGCCAAAGACCAACTACGAGTAATAGAGACCGATTGAGGCTGATATTCAAAGACTCAATACAGAACATTTCTTTATGAGCATTGATATACATTTGACAGAAAAGTGTTCGGTTCGCGTATTCTTTTCTTTTTGTTTGTCGTTTGAATATTAGCTATTATTATAGCCAAGTTTTTCTCTTTTATTTTCAATTTTAGCCTGAATTACCCAATTTACCTTAAATGCATTGCAAAATGAATAAAATATACCATCGTGAGATCGGAATACTTGGCAATTTACACCTTCATGCGAGAGGAGGTGTGTGGTTAAGCGATCGATTCGGATATGGCAATAATGTAACAGATGTTTATTTCCCATGAAGAAAGTCTGCGTGAAGGGACTTGGGCGACAATGGACTGCGCAGGTGCAGTTCGACCCTTTCCAGTACAATATGATTCCTCATTCTGGTGCGTGCTGTCTTGAGTTACGTTTGATTCTTCAAAGAAGTATCCGTTGCTCAGTTCAAAATGTCAGTTTAACGATTGTCAATATACATTGAAAGTAAATATAGTATTTCTTGTGGAAAATACCTTTTTTTACATATTAGTGTTTTCTAAATTTTATATTGTATATCTTTTTTTTGTTTGTTTATTCGTAGTCAAATATATTGTTTGCTCTTAAATAATTTACGTCTAATAATTTTTTTTTACCGAGTTCGATGTCAGTCAGTGGATTGCATGTTAGAACCATTTTAGTATAGATTTTTAAATTTCACTTGGAAACATAAATCATATAAAGAAATATGAAAAATTTAAGAATATTTTTATTAGTACTTTTTTTTAAAAGAGCTTATTTGCTAAGATAAATTTTGTCGTATATTTTCGTTAAGTGCTTTTAAAATATTGTTTTATTTATACTTATACTAATTTATACTAATAACATACAAAATTAGAAAAATACTTTACATTCAATGTTTTAGTAAATGTTGGTTTTACAACAATTAATAATTACATTATACTATGTTATTTATTTCCTCTTTGGTTCGAAGTCTCTTTTTTTGTTTATAAGTAGGAAATTATTATAATCACCATCAATATATCTGAATCGATTGATTCCAGTTAATTGTTTAAAATAAAGTTTGATTACGTCAATGTATGCCATTATTTTTGCCGCGTAGAATAAAGAACAGTAAAGTAAGAAATCGAAGCACTTGTTAGCTGTAATAAATTAGTATTGAAAAATTTTTTGTTTGACATTTTCTGCACGATACGTAATAATTTATTTTTTACCGTGGCAGCGCTCTCTAAAGATCCCACGAACAAACCACCGAGATTCAGATTAAAAGTTTTAGTACCTCTTTGCAACAGAAACAATAACATTTTCTGTATCCGTAAAGGTGCTATGTACCATTGAACATTATATCTATTAAACAAAAAGATGACAACTGCATGAGAAAATACGAATGAACATAAATAATTTTCGTCTGCACATTCATATCACTTTTGATTTTAATATCAACTTTCACTTTACTGAATAATTCCTCTCAAAGAGCCAAAAAGGGAAGTGTACGTATATTATTATATTGTGCAGAAATATATATCTTACACAGTAGCAAATACTCGATTATTGTGATCCGTAATTTCTTGTGCACTGTAGTTAGATATGAGCATGTATACATACAGAGCAAGCATCATAACGATCGGAATCAAAATTTCCTCAATTCTTTTACTAGACACAATCTTAAAAAGAAAAACATGAATGGTTTTGTCAATTTCTTATGCACGAGAGATTTAATAATGTTTCTATAATTTTTTAAAACAGATTATGCGTTACATGTAGTAAATAATTTGTTTAAATGGCCGCTATATTAAAAGACTTATACCGTGTTATAAGAAGCATAAGCGCATACTAAGCGTAACTTATATTTATAAAGTAAGACAAACAAATAATGTTTTGAGTGACTTTATATTCGTATGATGAAGAAACTACTTTTCCTTATATCGTTCTAGCTAAAGTTTCTTTAACTAATTTTAATATGCTACAAAAAATATAATTTTTGTAAAGGCATAATTTAAGCAAAAAAAATTAAACTTACTTGAACAAGAGTGCTGCTTAAGGAAATCATACCGGCCAGTATTAAAAAAAAGAACGATCCTTCAAAGTCCTTTATCAAAAATTGAGTAAACCTTTAGGAGCAAAAAAAATGCACTGAGAAAAATGTTCAACAACTTTAATCGGAAAAAAGCGTTTAACTACTCTATCCGATCTATTTCAAACGGATTTGAAGCTGTCCAATGAAGTAATACATGCCTTTATCCAATGAAATGTAATTTCCGATAATATATGAATGGAAAATGAGCCGCCGTTTATTTGGTCGTTGAAATTTCGTCGGATTAATATCAGACATTGATTTCATCGGAAAAAAACGTACTATTTTATCCGACAAAGTTTAACATCTCATGAAACTGAGTGACATTCGATGAAAAGTTTTCCGATGATATCAGTGAGCTGAATATTTTAGCCGATATCATTTAGAGCGCACGCGTAGTACACGGCTCGATCTTCGTTTTTCCATGCTCTTGTATGCTTGCCGTTTGCCTTGTGCTCGTGCCTGCTCGTGCCTGAGTGCCTCGTATGTGCCTCGCGCTCGCGTGCTTTTCGACTAGAATCGTTACAGCTACGTATGTGCGTGTTGAGCCGGTTGTGAGAAGTTGTACAAGTGTGCAGTTTTATCTTATCCCGAATATGCATATATGAGTAACACATATGCTTCTGGCTAATGGCAGAGAACGAGACGTATGTCGTAGTCATGGACGTAAAATAAGGCAGTAGGGAAAAACGTAATTCGTAAAAGGCTGTTGTATATGATAGCCTATAACAATTTGCGTTTTTCTCTGTCTTGCTTTACATCCACGACTACAACAGACGTCTCGTTCTTTGTCATCAGCCATATTCGGGATAAAATATATTATAATCGGATAAGATATAATTGGATCATTTGTCTATAAATTAACAAAAGAATTTTTTGAATCAGATGTTTTTCAATTTTTTGATTGGATAACTTTGGTCGGACATCACTTCGGTCTGATCGGGTTTTTTTCCAATCTAAAAGATCGGAAACATCCCTCTGTTAATTTTCGGATGAATTATCCAATTATTTTAATCGGAAAAAGCCTGGATTTTTTTCTCAGTTAATTCTATGTTAAACAGATATTTCAGACACATATATACTGACTCCGTAGCTTTGCGATGAATGTCTATCGCACAAATTATCCCTTTATAAATTATAACCACTTTCTCTTCGTTAACATTTTGCTGCATATTAATCGTCATTGCCTTCTCAATGCGGTAACTGTGAATATTTTTTTTTTATGTAATTTCTTAATCTTTCTAGATTCTATCTTTCTAGATTCGATCTAATGAATAGACTTGATATCACTTATAAAACAAATGCTCATATATTCAATTCTTATACCTGGCGATACTAAACATTCCACAAATATGTTTGAGATACGTCATCAGCATCGTTCCTGTCGCTACCATTGCAGTTGCCCCTATGCACATAGCTGCATTCATGTGTAATAAAATTAAATAATAACAGTTTTCTTGATCAACAAAATATTCTGTCGCGATTTGAATCGCTGGGCGTGGTTGGGAATTGTTCATAGGTAAAATTACGCCGATAATACGAGGCCATATTGGCAGGATGCAAAAAATGGATATGCCGCACGCACTAAATACTAACAATAAAAGAAAAAGTAATCAATATACAAATATTTATAATTTATTAAATAATTCTTCTGTATTTAGTAATTTATTGAATCGTATAACACGTAAAAAAACATTATAATATATTGTCTTACTCATAAGTGTAATCGTATATAGTTTTGCTATACCGCTGTACTTTTTTATGATAGCAATTTCGTTTCCGTTTTTTAATTCATTATACGTATGTTGAAGTTGTTCCAGTGACAATCTCACCTATTACATCAATAATATTTTATGCCATCTGTTTTTATAAGATAATGAAGTGCAAGAGTGCAAAGATTTATTCATCGAAAATGTCTGGACGATACTGTAATAAATTTCCGACTTACAGTATTGGCATTAATCCAGAACGAATTATATTTAATGGCTAAGCAAATAAAGAAAGATGTAGAAGACAAAACCTTTATAATGAGATCTATTGTGCAATCTGAGGTTACAAACGTTGTAAACTGCAAATAACATCTTTAAAAAATTACATTTAAAAATTTACATTAAAAGAAACATCACTTCTCTTAATGTGCTTAGTGAATTCTGAGTTCTATTTTCTTAACTGTTGTTATTGGAAACATTTAAACATTTTAAGTAATATTTTATAAGAATTGCATATTTGCAATTATTATGCAATTACACTTTTTATTATAATTTTAAATAACAATGTTATTATAACACAACATGTTTATAAAAAAAAAAAGACAAATTATACGCTTGACACATAATAAGAAAATATCCATGTTTCCTTCTGTTTCCTTTTATCTTCCTTTTCACATAATAAGAACAGTAATTTATGAAATATACGTACTTGAAATGCAATAAAAGTTATCAGAATGCTAAAAAGTAGAATAAATAGAACTTGAGCAAACTTCGATCTCCGATGAGGCCATAAACCAATCGCGAGCAAAAGAAATCGATTAAGCCTAAAATGCTGTGTCTCGAGAGAGATCATCTCTGCGAGTACGGAAATATAAGTATTTGATCGTTGAAAAATAAGAAACTGGTCGCTTATACTCTCCTCTCGACTAGTTGACTGAATAAAGTTTATAACTTTTCTCTTCTATTTTTAATTTTAACATAAATTTCCTAATGTAACTGAGTATTCACAAAATGGAACAAAATATCACAATATTAAAATACTTGTAATTTAACACCGTTTCAAAAGAAGCAACGTACGCGATTAAATGATCGATTTAATGCCGAAAGAAGTTTAACAGATGTTTATTTCCCATAGAGAAATATTCGCATACAGACTCGATCGAAAATCACGCAGGCGCACTCAACCCTTTTCAGAAACGCACTATAGTGTGTTTCAGTCTGGTACGCGCCTTCGTGAGAAACGTTTGGATTTTTACAGAAGCTTCAGCCAATTTAACATATTAGTTGTGAGTTTATTGATGATAAAATATTAATATCTATTAATATAAGTTGTTGATTTTTTATTTAATATTATTTTTTATAGAAACTTTATCTATTTTATAATCATTTCTATAATACTATCTATGCATATAGTAATTTCTGTCAGTTTCTTATAGTAATCAATATTATTTCTTATTAAATAGTTCTATTACTAATATTGTTTTTAAGTTATTCATCGTGCGGATCAATTTGATGGAAATTCTCTATACGTGAAGTACACAAATGTCGGAAATATATGATATTAAAAACATATAATTAAAAATTAAATTATATATTTATTAATTATGTTATGCATGGAAAGGAAACCGATTACAAAAAGTAGTTCTTTTTGTATTTTATTGAATAGTAGAATTACATTCAAAATATCAATCTATTTACAATTCCTTATTTCTTAAAAATAGTTCAACAAAATTTAAGTGATAGAACTTTACATTGTATATAGCTGCCAACTTTATATTTTGTATTTTTTACAAATTAAAGTATTTTGATTTTTTTTATTTAAATAATCATTTTCTCCATTTGTCGAAATAACACCTACATGATCATCTGAAGGGCAAGGTTCGAATCAGTTTAATTTTTCTTTCTCTTTCTTCTCTCCTCTCTCTCTCTCACTTTCACACTTTTTTCTCACTTTTATATAATAAAGCTGATCTTAATTACTTTACCATTACTATTTTGTACTTTTAATTCTGCCACGTAGAATAAAGAACAGTGAAGTAAGATATGGATGTACCCATCAACTATAATAAAACATATATTTTTTTATTTTATTCTGTAAGAAGCTATATTAAAGATTTGGTGAACTGGCTGTTATTTAAATACTCTAAATTAATGGAGGGACAATATGTTTGAAGTTAAAGTTCAAAAGTTTCTTTACTCTTTATTTTATTTTTTTTTAATTTGCTGAGCGCTGCTAGTTTATATTTTATTCTTAATATAATTTTGTTAATGGAGCTGCTTTTCTCTATTCATCAAAGCATGATTCTAAAGTTGTGAAAATCTCAAAATAAATATTCGATTAAACAATATATTCGTGGGATTAATAAAAAACTCTATTATGAATTGTAGTATATACGGTTATATAATTTACCGCAGCGGCACTTTCCATAGATGCAATAAATATTCCACCGAGGATTATATGAAAAGCCTTAGTGCCCTTTTGTAGCAAGAATAACATCATTTTCTGTATGGGTAACGGAGCCATGTACCACTGAACATTATACCTACAAAACAATAATGAACTGATATTCAGAATCATAAAAAGATAAAAATATTTGTCGATAATTGTTATAGTATGCATATTCGTTCCAGAAATCGTATTAGTTTTAAATATAATACTTTTATGAATTTTAATATAATTTTCAACTTTTGTTAAAAAATTTTGCAAATTGATTACTTGAGTATAAACGTACGATGCAAATGTTTCTTACACTGTGGCAAATACGTATTCATTGTGATCTGTAACTTCCTGTGCAGTATAGTTGGATAAAAACATGTATACGTAGAGGATACTTATAAACATAAGCGGTAGTATAAATTGCTCTACGGTATCGTTGTACAATGCGATCTGAAAAATATAAGACTAAAATATAAAAAAATATTTATAATTACGTGTGTATTTTAATTTCTTACATATAAACCTTAATAAATTTTCTATAATTCTTTATAACAGATTATAGAGTATGCATTACGTTGCAGTCCATTTTTTTTTAATTGTATATTCTACATTAAAAAACTTTGAAATCTTGTAAAGTACGTATATAAATCATATAGCTTATGTTTGTAAAGGATAACAATTCTCTTGATTTCTTGATTTGTGGTTTTACCCTTAAATTGCGAATAAATTATTTTTCCATATATCGTTTTAGCTAAAGATTTTTTAATTAATCTCAATATAATGAAAAAGATATCTTTTATAGGAAGATATATTTAATAACAAAAAAATAAATCTTACTTGAACAAGAGTGCTGCTTAAACAGACCATACCAGCCGCTATTAAAAAGAAGAACGATCCTTCAAAACTCTTTATTAAAACTTGGGAAAACCTTCAGGGATAAATAAATGTTAGTAGCATATTATATAGACATTACTGGACATATACTAACTTTGTAGCTTTGCGATGAATGTCTACCGCACAGATTATCCCTTTATAAATTATAATAATTTTCTCTTGGTTGATATTTTGTTGCATATTAATCGCCATTGCCTTTTCAATGCGATAACTATAAATAATTTTTTTCTGTAATTCTTTAATCTTTGTAGATTTGATCGAGTAAACAGACTAGATATAATAACTTATGAAACGAACGCTCATATTCTCTTTTACCTGGCGATGCTAAGCATTCCACAAATATGTTTGAGATACGCTATCAGCATCGTTCCTGTCGCTACCATTGCTGTTGTCCCTATGCACAAAGCTGCATTTGTGTGTAATAGAATTAAATAGGAACATTTTTCTTGATCAACGAAATATTCTGTCGGAATCTGAATCGCAGATTGCGATCGGGAAGTGTTCATGGGCAGAATCGTACCAAGAATATGTGGCCATATTGGCATTATGAGAAAAGTAGATATGGTGAACATGCCAAATACTGAGAGACAAAGTAATCGATACACAAGTATATCAAGAATTTATTTAAATAAGAGATTAAATATTTATCTATATTATGTAGTTTTTTAATATGAATTATTTATTAAAATGTATAACAAGCATATAATGTCTTACTCGCAATTGCAGTCGTTTGAAATTTCCCTATACGACTGTACTTTTCTATGATAGCAATTTCGTTTCTATTTGTTAATTCATTGCAAGCATGCTGTAGTTGCTCCAGTGAAAACCTTATCTATCATATCAATAATATTGTATGCACAATAAAATTTTATGTTTAATATTTGTAAATGTTTTGTGTATAATATTTTTAAAAATGCAATGTTCAAAGATATATAGGGTAAAGATGGCTAAGAGTATGCATGGTTAATTTCTCGATGTAGCAATGATTTATTTGACATCATTGTGTCATAGAAGCTTTAACAGTGTGTGTTAAGTTGTAGGAAATTCATCATATTATGTGATTACATTTGAAAATTAGAAGTAAATTAATCCTTATATATAAGTGACGAGAAAGAATCTTAATTGAAGTGGCGAGAGAAAGTGAAGGTATCCGAGTATTTTCATATGTACATTCTGCATGGAAAAATGAGAAAAAGTATCCAACTTCGATAGAAGAAAGAAACATAAAATATGAATTGATAAAATATCTTTAACATTTTCAAATAAAACTCTTTGTCCAAAATGCAATTTTGTCCAGGAAAATTTTGAAGATGACTAGATTTTGTGTGGAATTTTAAGTTTTTATACTTTTTTAATACAAATATATAATCAATTAGTATCATTATATTTGCAAGTTGCTTGACTTAAAATTGTGTTTTTCTTTAAATAAATTTTTGTTACAAAAAAAAAAGTATTAAGTGCGTACTCTTAATCGTCTTTCCTTTATTTATTACGAATATTTATGTATTTTGACGAGTTTTTAATAAATATTCGACTTACAGTATCGGCATTAATCCAAAACGAATTATATTTAATCGCCAAGCAAGTGAAAAAAAACGCGGAAGACAGAACTTTAATAATGAGATCAGTAGTGCAGTTTGAAGTAATAAATGTTGTAAACTGTAAAATAATACTTCTGTTGAAGAATTTACAGTAAAAGAAATATGACTTGTTTGGCTTAACTAACAGATTTTGAATTCTACTCTATAGTTCTTCTTTCGTGTAAAAATAATTTATAAAGATCTACCTGAAATGCAATAAAAGTTGTCAGTATACCAAAAAGTACAATAAATTGAATTTGAGCAAGCTTCGATTTCTCGTGAGGCCATAAACCAATCGCGACCAAAAGAAGTCGATTGAGTTTGAAATGTTGTGTCTCAAGACAAATCATCTCTGTACACACGAAAATACGTTTGACCGTGAAAAACGAGAAATTGTTTGCTTGTCCCCTCTTTTCGATTATAGTTGGCCGAATATTTTATTATTTTTCCTTTTTCTTTTAGTAAATTCTAATGTAAATTACTTAATATGCTAGAATACGAAATAAAATATTGCAAATTTAGTACTTCTACCGTTGTAGAAAAAAACGCACCATTAAACGATTGATAACAGGTGTTTATATCCCACGGAGAAATATTCGCATAGAGAGAAACTTGACCAAGGGCCGCGCAGGCGCACTTCAGTAACACATTGTAATATATGCGCTTCATTCTAGTGCGTTCCTTCACAAAATACGTTTGATTCCTTAGAGAAGCGTCGATCACTTAATCTTACGCATCAACTATACGAATTTATTGGTAACGTTCTGATGTTTATATTGATATTTCATGTAACACACTATATATCATATTGAAATTTTCCATATCTTATTAGGTCATTTCAGGCAAACGTATGCAAATATCGCGCTTAATGTCTCTTGGACTAAAAATTACAGAAAGATCAATTGCTGTAGGCTATATAACACATTTATTTATAAACTTTGTTTAAAAAAATGTGTAATATACGTTTGTATGGGATAATTTTTAATATATACTTTTCTGTAACATTATCTACAGAGTGTTATAGTTTTACAGATAGAAGATTTTGTTATGTGTATACAATAATCAATATTATTTTTATTAAATAGTCGATTGTTCTTAGCAGTTATTTGTCATGTAAATGAGAGTTAATTTATTGAAAACTTTTTATACTTCAGATAATTATGTATCGGAAATTATTACTACACATCGGAAGATATTACTATATATTATTAAAAATTTAATAAGGTGTCAGTTGATATAAGGTAAGAAGGGAACTAATCATAGAGCAAAATTTTTTTTGCATTTTATTTAATAATAGTAAAATTTAAAATTTTATTTGCATTTACAAAAAAAATTTTTCTAATAATAATTAAATTAAATCTAAATAATAAAAAATTTGATTGTACGTAACGTTGTCAACATTATTCTGCAGTTATTACAGTCTAGAATCCCGATTTCTCACTTAAATAATAATTTCTTTTCCATCGCATAATTGATAGATACTTTATTACACATTATCTAAAATGCGAGATCAGAGTGATTCCAATATTTCTTTTTCTTTTACTTTCACCGTCTCCTCTCCATCCTCTCGCTTCTAAATTGAAAACATTTTATTTTATCATCATTAATTATCTCTTAGTTCTCCCTCGTAGAATAGAGAACAGTAAAATAGGATATTGAAGTACTCATCAGCTGTAATAAAATATATCTTTGCCTTATTTTGTAATAAGTATATAATATTAAAAATATAATAGAAATTTCTTTAACCAAACATTTGGGGACAATACGTTTAGATAATCGATTTTTTCCGATAATCAAACTACGACGTTTTGAAGTAAAAGTTAATTATTAATTTTGTAATATTATTGATTATGATAAAACAAAAAATACAATAGTAATTTTGCAATTTTCTTTATCTTTTATTCTATTTTCTAGCTGTACTAAGCTGTTAGTTAACATTTTGTAAATAATAATAATTATTGTAGTGAAACTATACGTTTTTGTATGATTTATGTGATGTAAAGCGTGATTCGACTAAAATAGCAATAGAATATTTTAAAATAATTGTTAATGTTATTATCGATTAAATAATATTCTCAGAGGTAATAGAAAAACTTACTATAAAATACAACATATGATACATGTTTCTTACCGTAGCCGCACTTTCTAAAGACACCACAAATATTCCACCGAGATTTATATAAAAAGGTTTCGTGCCTCTTTGCAGTAGAAACAATATTATTTTCTGTATATGTAACGGAGCTGTGTACCACTGAACGTTGTATCTACAAAATAATAACAATTGCTAGTTCTAATAAGACACAAATATTTGGTAATAATAAATGTATTTGTTCCACAAATCGTATTAGTATTTGTACTCTGTAATATTTTTTATAATTTAGATTTCTATTACAAAACGAGTACTCTTGTATGATAAAATGATGGAAATATTTCTTACACTGTGGCAAATACACATTCGTTGTGATCCGTAATTTCTTGCGCTATATAGTTGGCTAAGAACAAGTACGTGTAGAGGACGTTTATTATTATAAAAGGTAAAACAAGTTTTTTAATTCCATCATTATATGACGCAAGCTAAAAAAGGTGATACGTCCATTAAGCATTTGCTATCTACTTTTTACGCACAATTAAATCATATTGTGGTCTATATATTGCATGATAAAATTTCAATAAATTATATGTCATCGGATCAGAATATTGAATTATTAAGAATAATTAAGAATTAAAAGTTTTAATATTAAGTTTTTATTTAGTTATTGCTAATTTATTTAATTAGCTTATACATATAATTAGCAATTACAGTATATCTTGAAAATTAGGTAACCATTATTTTCATGAATTATCGTTTTCAATAAATATATTGTAGATAGAAAAGTGTTTAGCTACTTCTTTTTATTTTCTTAACTATTTCATAAAATTCTAATGTTATGAAATTAGGATTAAATATAAAGAATTTTACCCAAAAAAGATTAAGGCTAATACAAGTCACGCCAATTACTATCAAGAAGAAGAATGATCCCTCAAAATTTGAAATTAAAAAGTCCGTGAACCTTCAAGAACAAGAAAATCCATGTAATTATATGAGTATATTTAATGCTCTTTATTAAATATATATATACCAACTCCATAGCCTTGCGATGAATATCTACGGCATAAGTAATCTTCTTATAAACTATGCTCTCACTCTTTAGGATATCATTTTGTAAAATATTGATTGCCTGCTTGATACGATAACTGTAAAAAAATAATTTTATTTCTTTAATTAATATTATTTTGTTTTAAGATAACAAACAAATATTGTTTACGATTATATTCCAGCATTCATTTAATCACCTGGCGATACTAAACATTCCGCAGATATGTTGTAGATATGCAATGAGCATAGTTCCTGTCGCTATCAGTGAGACAGCCCCTATGTAAATAGCTGCTAGTACATGCAGCGTGATTAAGTAGGAATATTTTTCTTGATCAATAAAGTATTCTGTCATAAAATACACTGAAGGATTTAGTCGAGACTCGTTTTTAGGCAGATCAACGTATTGAATGTAAAGCCAAATATACACAGCAGTTGTTGTACCTACGCAATATATACCTAGCACTGAGAGAAATTTTATAAAATTAAAAAGTACACACACACACACACACACACACACACACACACACACACACACATATATATATCAAACATTCAGTCTACTTTTAATTTTTTATATTGAAGATAGACAGAATCTTGTTTTGTCTTGAAAGAAATGTATTTATGGTTAAGTTTAATCTAATTCTTAAACATACAGAAGACTCGACTATCATGTCTTACGTATCATTGCAGTTGTGTAACGTTTCGCCTTGCTCCCGTATTTTTTTAGAATAGTGATTTCATTCTCATCTCTTAGCTCGTTACATACATCTTGAAGTCGATCCAGCGAACTCCTTATCTGTCAATAATATTATGCCATTTTTTTTATAAAGGAGGTCAACTATTTTAGGCCCTTTTCTACGCAAATAAAATAAGGTTTATTCAGAAGTTTATGTTAGAAGGTTAACGTAACCAGTAGCTTAAGTTTGCAGCTAATGCAGGAGAGGAACATTAGAATATAGCTTGAGTATAGGACGCTATATAAGTATTTTCGTACCCATCATTCAAATCACTACTGTCTACGTTTGCAGTCAGAAGCTTGCTGGAAGTGAAATAGGCAAGGAATGTCTACCATATTTTGAACACCATATAATGCTGTTATAAGGTAGACGCAACAATCCACTGTGCAAAGACCATTCTTACAATGACAGTAGTATCCTGTTATGGTATCTGAGGCTTCATTCGGTTCTTATCCGATTAAGATATATAGATATATAGATAATATATATATATAATTTTTTTCTCACGCACACACATGACGGCGAAATAACATAATACACCTAAGAAGTTAGCCAAGCCAAATCAAAACTTGTTACTACAGTCACCACATGGAGACGCCCTGATTACGGGCCTTGTTGGAATTGTTAAGTAGCAATACAAAAATATCACGCATAATTAGTGAAATAAATGAAATTCATAAGGCAACATTTAAGAATATAAGTATATGTGCTAACAAGCATGCAAACAGCATATGCTCATGCATGCACAAGCATGTACCATTAGTGTCCATTTACAATAGGTGTTTTAAGCCCTAAGCCTTGTTCAACCACAGTTGAATTTGAGGAGAATAATTGACTGTGATTGGTCAATTTCTTAGGGCTTAGGGCTTAAAACACATATTGTAGACGGGCACTTATGCAGTTGATAGAGCGCAATGGGGATATTACTGGTATCTAAATCCAAGATAATATAAGAAAAAGTAGATTGAAAACGAGGCAGACCAATTTTTCTAACAAATCTAATAAGGCCTCTCCTGCATATTCTGCATATTTTTGGATCAGGACCTTATAACAAATAATTTTAACCATTATAAAAATTGCCAAAAATGATCATACTTTTTTCAAAATAATTATATAGTCAAACTTCTATATTCTTGATTAGGACGGAATTATATCTATGTTATTTTTTTTTAAATTTCCTTACATTATAATTATAATAGAAGTAGATTCCAGGGTCAAATCATGAAGAACAGAAAGAAAATTGAGAATAGCGGGATTAGATCAGTCCTGATAGGTAAAGAATATAAAAATCTAACAGTTTTACATTCAAAAAAAAAATCTGTTTATTATTATATGAATTATGACTGATAACGCTCTTACAGTATCGGCGTTAATCCAAAACGAATTGTATGTGATCACATACGTTGTACAGAAAAATGTAGTAGAGATAACCTTTGAGAATAAGTTCTGGAGTACATCTTGACGTCAAGAATGTGGTAAACTGCAAGAAATAATTTTCAATAATTAAATCAGCCACGTCAAAAAAGCAACAGTAGATTGTCTAATTAGCAAACTGTAATTTCTTTTATTCTCCGTTACTCTGTATACTATGTACAATAAATTAGTAAAAAGAGCAAGTAATTAATATTCTGATATAATTGTATCACAATAATATTATTTTAGTAAAATAAAATATTATCCAATATATTTTGAAATTTGATAGATGTAATTAAAATAACGCTTTGTTATACAATATTTGGTAGCTTATTTATAATAATAATATTAAAATCGTAACATACTTGGAATATAATGAAAGTTATCAGAATGCCAAGAATAAAATTAACTGAAGTTCAACGACTCGCGATCGTTGGTAAGGCCACAAACCAACGGACAAGCAGCAGGATTCGATTGACGTTAAAATGTCGAGTTTCGAGACAAATCATCTCTTCGTGAGCACAGAGATGTATTTGACGGAAAAGCAGTGGACGGAAATCTATATATCTCTCCTCTTTTCTTTGATTGATGGTATATTTGCCTAAGCAATGCTAAGTATTAGTATATCAGCTTCAAATTAGTAAATTATGTTAATGTTAGCTATATCTTAGTAAATCAGATAATGTCATCGAAAATAATTTTTTCTCCAGCAAAAATAATTTCACTCATATATACACTCACCCGCAAAAAATTTGGGCTACTTTAAATCACCTAATTCAAATTTACATATCTGTGTGAAAAATGATCGCAGAGTGATGTTTTAAAACTTTTTAAAACGTTTTAAAGCTTGAGTCCTCAGCTTTCGAATGCTTCGGGACTTGTTTCTCTGTGAAGATTTTACTACAAACGGAGCTAATTTAAAATGGACATGGCAAAACTTTCATAGCGTGCACGTGAAGAACGAAATTTAGTCTCCCAATTTTATTGATTATATCGTAAAATTTAACATTTTTTCTTTAAAATGTTTTCTTAATCATTACGCTATAATTTTTTCACTGAGTTATGACAATTTGAAGTGAATAGTGCATTTTCTTGTCCTTTCTCTGAAAATCTGTATTCTGTCGTCGATATTCGTATCTTTTGATTTTTTATGAAAACTGCTCCGTTGGCAAAATGTGGTGCAAATGACAAACTGCAATGTTCATACGGGAGTAACAAACAGCGAAGTACTTATCTCCGCTGTGGCACAAACATTGAAGCACGCGCTCGATATCTTACTATAGTACTTAGGAAAATCATTTATACGTTCGGTTGTAGAAAACGTTCTTGGACATACATATCCCTTAGCATGTTGGGCAGGGCAAATTTGTCTACTGCCCAAAGACGTGACTCAACTGGACGTGTTGCAGATGTCGGCAGCTGTTATATTTACCGAGATTTGAACGGACGGCTTTTTTAGATTGTAAAAAAAACCATTTCGCGATTTTTCATCCACTGTTCCTTTGAATATAAATACTAAAAAACAGCACATAACCAATAACATATCCCTGGAGCCATATAGCCCCGATCTCTCTTACTTGAGTATATATTTCCGATAATTACATATCGGAAATATGTACTACTAAATATAATTAAAAATTAAATAAAGTATCAGTGAATTGCGCTACAAGAAGGGAACTAATAAAGAAAATTTCTTTTGCATTTTATTTAATAATGGAATTAATAAAAAATTTATTACATTTGCAAACAGAAAACTGTTTTAATAACAATTAAATAAAATCTCAGTAACAAAGAATTTTTATTGTACTCAACTTTGTCAGATTACAATCTAGAATCCCGATTTTTCACACATCACCTAAAATGCGAGATTGGAATGATTTCAACATTTCTGTTTCTTTCACCTTTACCGTCCCGTCCCCATTCTCTTGCTTCTAAATTGAAACCAATTTTATTTTATCATTATTAATTCATAGTCTTAATTCTCCCTCATAGAATAAAGAACAGTAAAATAAGATATCGAAGTACTCAACACCTGTAATAATATATATCTTTTGCTTTATTTTGTAATAATAAGTTATATTGAAAATATAATAGAAAATTAAAGACAATATGTTTTGTTACGTCCGGTCCGAACCTCGGGATTTTGTTTAGCTGGAAAGCGAAGGAATGGCTAGCTAGGAGTGGTGGTATGGAAGGACTCAATGCAGATACTAACGGTTGTTTCGCAGGTATACGCAGTGAGACACGTGCCTCGAGTCAATCGCACTTTTCAAAAGCTCCGGATATGGGTCAACGTCCCAGAGGGACGCTGAGAAGGACGCCTTCCGTGAGCGGTGCATTCGTTGGTCCTGTTTTAATTCAAGAAACTTAAACCTTTTAACCTAGGATCGGACCTTCGAGCACAAAATCTAATTTGAAACTCGGTATCGGATTTGAATACGACAATGTTCGTAAAACGGAAGAGAAGAGAAGAGAACCAGAGAGAAATGTTGGACCGAAGTGAAGTGAAGAACTGAAGTGGAGTGATACTGACAATGAGTCCCGTGATGTCGCAGTTAATATAGGAAGTACGAAGAGTGGATTTCGTCTTGAGATGTGTCAGGTTTCCGTTCCGAGGATTTTGGTAGGACGTTTCCACCCGGGATGTAGATTTGTGTTTTCAGAATTACTCATTGAGTGAGCTCGACGTGGGAGCATCACTATTGTATAATTTTGATTTTCGCCTACCTATCTATTAGCGAGCTAAATACAGATATCGACTGCTCATTTTACGGCTGCCCATTGACGAGTCATGTCGTGAGGACCTTATCATCTTATTTTTGGGGGTGCGAGCTATCGCTTCTTCTAATGACTCATCTAGTTTTCTAATTATCGCCGATTTCTCTTTAATAGAGTCGACGACAACTCTTGATCCTCGGTTTATCTCGCGACCGTATTTTTGTTAACAAACAGTTTTATTGGGATTACATATCTTTACTGACGGTTTAAAACAAAAAGAGATTTTCGTTAACAGTTACAGAATTTTCAGACTCCGTTTTTATCTGTCTACAGTATTACACGAGCAATTCTAGGACTGCTTGTTCAATATGATAAAATTTTATATTGAACTTTTACTTGAAATTAATAAGAGCTTTTTGGCGATCCGCGTCGCGGTAGTTGATAAAAACGTATTTGTCTTGTCCGTTTGGATTTCATTATGGAAGTTTTCTCACAATTTTATTATATTTTTTAGGTCTGAATCCTTAGTTAGCATGTTGCATAAATATAATTATAATACATTATAATAATAAAATTGCATTTTTCTAAATGATTTATGTGATGTGAGGCGAGATTTTAAAACGAATATTTCAAAATGACTGTTAATGTTATTGTCGATTAAACAATATTATAGATAATAAAAATTTTACTATAAACTGTAATATATATGGTATATATTTTCTTACCGCAGCGGCACTTTCCATGTTCGCCACAAATATCCACCGATAATTATTTGAAAGGCCTTAATGCCCCTTTGTAGTAGAAACAATATCATTTTCTGTATATGTAACGGAGATACATACCACTGAACGTTGTATCTAAATAATAACAAATTGATAATCATGACAAGATAAAAATATTTGAAAATAATGCATATATTTGTTTCACAAATCATATTAGTATACTCTTACTACAATATTTTCTATAATTTTTTTATTACAAAACAAGTACTCTTATATAAAAAATAATGGAAATATTTCTTACACTGTAACAAATACGTATTCATTGTGATCCGTAATTTCCTGCGCAAAATAGTTGCCTAAGAACAAGTACGCATTGAAAGTTTTTATCATCAAAAGAGTAAAAAAAAGTTGCTCAATATTATCACTATGTGACGCAGCCTAAAAATTGTAATGCATTTGTTATGCATTTATTATATCGATTGTTTTACGCACGATAGAATCATATTGCTCGATATTGTTCATATTGTTTTATTTATATTGCACGATAAAATTTCAATAGATTATAATATGTCATTCGAAAACAAAATATTGAATTACTGCAGATATAGTTTTAATGATAAGTTTTTTATTTAGTAGTTATTAGTAATTTCTTTTACTTAGCTATATAATTTGAAATTATATATATTATTTTTATAATGTACGTATACATATATCGCAGTTGTGGCTTAAGCTTATAAAAAACACTAGTATAATTATTTTTACAAATTGACGCTTTTAATTTATATACTACGACAGAAAAATATTTTGCTACTTCTTTTTATTTCCTAGACTTTTTTAATAAAATTCTAGTATTATGAAATATAAAAATATTACCCGATAAAGACTAAGGCTAACACCAATTAGGCCGAACATTATCATGAAGAAGTAGGGCCCCCCAAAGTTTGATATTAAAATGTCCGCGAACCTTCAAATATGAAAAATTCATGTTATTATATTAGTATTAAATGCTCTTTATCAAATATATACCAACTCCATAGCTTTACGATGAATATCCACGGCATAAGCTATCTCTTTGTAAACCTGTTTCACTCTTTAGGATATCTTTTTGTAAAATGTTCATTGCCTGTTCGATACGATAACTGTAAATAATTTCATTCCTGTAATTAAATTTATTTTGTTTTGAGATAAAACAAATATTGTTTACGATTATATTCTAGCATTCATTTACTCACCTAGCGATTCTAAACATTCCGCAGATATGTTGAATATATGCAATAAGCATCGTCCCTGTTGCTATCATTAGGCATTCCCTACGTAGAAGCTGCTAGTGTATGCAGCGTAGTTAAGTAGAAATATTTTTCTCGGTCAGTAAAGTACTCTGTCGCAACATACACTGAAGGATTTAGTCGAGACTCGTTCTTAGGCAGAACAATGTGTTGAATGTACGGCAAAATTTGTACAACAGCTAAGTTACATTTGTTCAATATGCCAAGCACTGAGAGAAGTTGTTGTAAAATTAATCACACATAAATCAAACCGCCTTTTAATTTTTTTTTCATTTTTCTCTGTTGAAGTTAACAAAAATCTTGTTTGTTTTGAAAAAAATGTATTTGTGATTAATCTAATTTTGGAACAGAGAACTCGACTACCATTATCTTACGTATAAATACAGTTGTGTAACATTTTGCCTTGCTCCGTCGTTTTTTCTATGATAGCGATTTCCTTCTTATCTCTTAGCTCGTTACATACATCTTGAAGCTGTTTCAGCATATGCCTTACCTGCCAATAATATTATATGCCATTTTTTAATAAAATTTTAAAACAATTGCAAACTTTTGTATTCTTGATTAGGACGAAAATTATTTGTACACTGAGAAAAAAATTGGTTGTACAGACTTGTAAATACAATGGTATTCAACATTTATTAAGTTGAATAAGTAACATTTACTTCGCCAGTCAATAATTAACATAATTGAAAATTTAATTGACTATACTGGCAATGATTATAATCGTGGTAAACGATTATAATTCGTCATGACAAATCGTCACCGAGTTTCGACCAAGGATTCTAAAGCAAATATACACCTTTGACTTAAAATCGGTGTTTCCATCTTATTATTGTTTGTCATCTTAATACATGTTAATGCGATAAATATTACCACATGCCGCAGTGGTCGAATTGGTACGACACCATCACGGAATGAGGAAGGTTCCAGGTTCAAACCCTGGCTGAGGTAATATTTTTCGCAATAAATTTATTATTAATTAAGATGCTTATATATTAGAAGCATCTAAA
>JASTWP010002087.1:0-51134 GCA_030770255.1 Temnothorax ravouxi | reverse complement strand
GAGTTTGCGTTAGCGTATCGTCGAAGACTTCCCGCGTTAATTTTTTGTGTTAGAGTATCGTCGAAGACTGTCCGCGTTAATGTATCGTTCGGGAATTTGCAGAGGACCAGCTATCTTGTCCTCTTGTTTCATATTAAATATACTTTATTGTTATGCATTGACTTTCTTGTGTGCATTGATTGCGCGGCGTTCCCTCTCCTCTCTCCTGAAAGAACGCACGACTGAGGTAGTTGCCGATTTCGCGTTTAGGCTGTAGCGTTAAAGTTCGAGCAAGGTGGTGTGGCCTTCTCCACACCTGGCGCCCAACATCGAGTTTATGAGAGTATTCGGTCGAGCTATCTTTTAGATCTGAGGTAATTATTGTGTTCCGCGTATTGAGACCTTTTGGCAAATAATTCGACGGCGCGCCTTCTCTCGGCCGGCGAGACCGAGGATAGCCGGCGTCGTCGCAGATGATACCGCGTATTGAAATCGGTAGCACGTCTCCATGTTTGCGTACCTCTTTCGTTAACTGTATCCTATCGTCAAAGTTTGTCACTTTGATCGTCCGCGATTGTCGTACGAACCGCATTTTACCTCCCTTCCACAACGAATGAAAAACAGTATCGAGAAAGCTGGCCTATTTATAGAGGCGCGTAGAGCTGAGATGCTCAGTCTTTAAAATGTTTTTGCTCGTGTCGGATAACAGCGATATTTACGATTTAACCGCCGAGCAGTTGAAGTATATACCAAAGGTCATTCTACTACGACAGTTTTATAATTACATAGATTACTTGGGGGATAAGCTTCCCGAACATATCAAGGCAGATTCGGAGGTTCAGCAATATCGTCGCTGTTTAAAACATTGTAATTTGCCGAGTCAGCAAACGCACATCGACGGTCCGCCACCGTTGATAAAAAACTGCGGCGAATGCCGCCGAAGATAGGTCGAGGTCTGCTGAATCGCGCGATAAATGCGCTTCCGATCGAATTACATATCCCCGGCTATCAATTTTGCGGTCCGGGAACTCATTTAGAAACACGATTGGCAAGAGGTGATCGGGGTATCAATCCATTGGACGCAGCGTGCCGCGAGCACGACATAGCCTACTCGCGTAGCAACGATCTCGCAGAACGACACGTGGCAGACAATATACTCGCCGCGAAAGCGCGAAAACGTGTCACCGCGAACGATTCGACTCTCGGAGAGAGAGCTGCAGCTACAGCCGTCTGGGCGGCCATGAAGGCTAAAACGAAACTCGGTATGGGTTTGAAAACGAAGAAAAAAAAGAAGAACAAGCGAATACTTCCGGTAGCGAAACGCGGCGGTATCCTACCGATCCTGCCGTTGTTGGGGGTTCTCGGTTCGTTGGTCGGTGGAGCGGCGGGAGTCGCAAAGGCCGTGAATGATAACAAAGCCGCGCGACGTCAGCTGGAAGAGATGCAACGTCACAATCGCGCCATGGAAGGTCACGGACTTTATCTCGCTCCGTACAAACGCGGACGGGGAGTCTCGAGAAAAAAAAAAACGTCGAAGAGACTCTAAAAATCCCCAAGGGTGTAACTACCAACGTGCAATTGCAACAACTTGCAAAACGTATGCGCATTCCATATTTTAGATGTATTTTTATGCGCGACTCGTTACCGATCGGAGGTATACGTCGAAACGAGAGCGGTATCGTGAATTTGGATAATGCTGAGGGACCCGGTACTCACTGGGTGGCGTACGCGAAGAGAGTAGATCGCGTCATATATTTCGACAGTTTCGGCAATCTTCGACCGCCGAAAGAATTGGTGCGACATTTCGAACCGAGCGTGACGAAGATAGAGTACAATCGCACGCCTTTTCAGCGCTACGATCAGAGCAATTGCGGACAACTGTATCTGCGCTTTCTACAGTCGGTTGACAATCAATTTAAAGACAGGCGTTACGATGTTTAATCTCAGTATTCGTTCAAACATGTCACTGACATTTACGCTCACCGGCAAGAGCAGCATCCTCGCGGTGAGCTACTTTCCCGCCGTGGATTTGAGCGATGGCGATTACGAGCTCGGTCTGACAGATTTTGAAACCTATAACACGATACCAAATGTAAATTCGTCGAACAATAAATTCTACTATGACGATGACGATGACGACAACAAGGAGATTACCATTCCCGAAGGATCGTACGAACTGCGTGATATAGACATGTATCTGAAACGCGCTCTTTTATGGAACCAATCCAATATTGTCTCGACAAACGAAGATGAACCGCGCCCATTGATTGTTATTCGGGCTAATAACAATACGATGAAGAGCGAGATCAAGTGCGCTTATCGGATAAATTTCACCAAACCGAACATTGGATCGCTGCTAGGATTTTCAGCGAATCGCGTGCTGGAGTCGCGACAATGGCACGAATCGGATGTTCCGATAAATATCATCAACGTAAACATTATTCGCATAGAGTGTAACGTGACCGCGGGTGCGTACAGCAACGACAAGCACGTGCACACGATACACGAGTTTTCACCGAGTGTGCCTCCTGGATATAAGATATCGGAAACGCCGGCACAGATCATTTACCTTCCGATCATCGTACGGAGCATTTCGGACTTGACGCTTCGCGTCGTGGATCAGGACGGTCGATTGATTGATTTTCGTTGAGAGGAGATCACCGTTAGACTGCATGTACGAAGACGACAGCGATAACGTGAGATGCTCGTACTGAACGAAGCTGAGCAGGTGCAACAGACGAGAAACAAAATTAGAGAGACAATCCGATCGCCAAAGAAGA
The DNA here is from genome assembly GCA_030770255.1 of Temnothorax ravouxi. Taxonomy (NCBI): domain Eukaryota; kingdom Metazoa; phylum Arthropoda; class Insecta; order Hymenoptera; family Formicidae; genus Temnothorax; species Temnothorax ravouxi. Next base: position 48,375 of record JASTWP010002087.1, on the reverse strand, counting down.
AACTCACCGCGTCGAACGTCGAATTTTTGAAATCATTGGGTTTCGCCGTACGAAATGGCTAATATCTTAAACATTGGAGGTGAACCGATTTTTTGACGACAGCGTCGTCAAGATTGAGACACACACGTACAATCCTGTTGTGAGCGCACAACGATGTAGAGAGTAATTAATGCACTTGGCAACACCAAGTGCCTCCGATACGAAATCCGACCCTAGCGACAAACGTAAAATCCACATCCGCCGAAAAGACTGACGATTGCATCGGACGACCGATCATCCGATGCAATGCGACACGATCAAAAACGCTGACCGCGTAGGGCTAGCGCTAACTCGGGAGCCCCCGAGTTAGCAACAGCAAGCGGATGAATACCGCGGGATCCGACGATCGGCGGGCAGTCGCTAATGAACATCAAAGCGGAGACGTGCGTCCAAGAACGTACTGTCACTACTCCAATAATTATAAATCGTTCACTGTGACGCGAGTATCGGGATTTGAGATAAAGGGGATTATTGTAACTTTGGGCAAATCAAATATATTCAACTGATTATTTTACACATTGCGACGAGCTTTATTCTCCGACCCGAAATCTCCGAATCCTGTGCCGGAACTCCCAGTAACGGCACAACAATTGGTGGCAGCGGTGGGATTTCGGCAATCGGAGAACGTCCCCGTCGCGTGTGTTTCCGTCACGAGTATTCGCCTGAAAGAAAAGAGCGAACAAGTGAAAGTGGTGTAATCAGCCCGGACGGAAGCACCCGGTAGCAGCCCGCTCCAGAGGAAGGAAGCACCCGGTAGCAGCCCGTTCCAGAAGAAGGAAGCACCCGGTAGCAGCTATCAGCGACACCGGAGAAGACCCCGACCTACCGCACGGACTCGCCAGCCCGAAGCAGCGAAGCAGGGACGAGGCGAAGCAGCCAAGCAGCCCTGCAGGACACGAATCAACGGAAAACAGACCCGATGCGTTACACGGCGTTACTGTAAGTCCGTTCCAATCTAATATTGCGAGCGCCGAATGTAAAAGTTAGTGATAACCGATAAATGTCAGGCGGTGAAATCACCCCGTCCCGTCCCGTCTTAAACGAATCGTTCTTGCACAGCGAGACAGCGCGGCGCGCGATTGAATATAGCTCGCGAAGCCCCGTACGCGTAAATAGACGTACCGTTAGCGAAGCGTTAGACCGCGTGCGACAGAATTTAGACTCGCGATTGTCAGACGATGGCTCGCCGGTGCTAGAATTGCACCCGAACGTTGTAATAGAGCGCGAATTTTCGTTCGACGAAGTAGACGCGAGTTTAACGCGCGAAAATAATAACGGCGACGGTAGACTGACCCCGACTGAAACCGACGCACAGCCAGACGGCGCAGGCAGTACAAATAGCAGCGCATACTTCCTCTCGTCGCCCGACAGCAGTATAGTCGAATCTGACTGGGATTCCGAGGAAGGACATTATGAGCCAGCAAGGAAGAGCGACTCCAGGACAATATACCCCGCGACGAAGACTCAAAATATGCCGAGGACACCCGAGCAGGTCGACGCGGAAATAGCGCGACTCCGACCTTCGGTTAACGGGCGATCGCCCGACATAGACCAACATCGAGCCCCCGAGCCGACACACGCGAACCTCGCGGCACAGGGCGCCGTGATCACAGACATGCTGAACATGTTGCGCGACATACAGGACCGTTTAAACCGTGCAGAGGCCACGGAATTCGACCGTTCTGTCGAACTCCTTCGCGCAGTACGCGAGGTACAGGACCGCGTAAGCAGAGTAGAAGCCACAATTTACGATCGTCCCAGCGAAATAGGTCGTCGCGTACGTAGCCAAGGACCTCTGGACGTTACCTACGGGCGAACGAATGACGACGTTCGAAACCAACCGGGACACCATATCGGGTTCCTTAGCTTAAAGGAAGCCCGAAACATGATTCCCGAGATAAACGGCGAATCCCGGGAGCGCGTCCGCGAATTTATAAGCGCGAGTACTTACGCGATAAAAAACATACACCCCGCGGACGAATCGACGCTTCTAGAGGCCATATTATGTACGAAGTTTAAGGGAAAGGCCATGACGGACTTCGACACGCGCGACATTCGCGATTTCGAGCAATTAAAACGCGAGCTCGAAACGGAATATCTCGGAAAGCGCGGCATGACTCATCTGCAGTTAGAATTTAACTCCCTGAAACAAAAACCGGGAGAAAGCGCTCAAGAATTCGGGCGCCGAGTCGAAAAACTAGCGCGAGAATTATACGAAGCCATGGAGGAAGGCCAAGGGCACTCGCAAGAGCAGCAGAAAGCGATCCTCGACAGCGTTAAAATGCAAGCCCTGCAGAATTTCCAAATCGGGTTGCACGACGATATCAAGATGTTGGTCCGAGCACAACGCTATCAAAGCCTGCAGGAGGCAATAACCGGCGCCAGCGCCGAGGAAAAGGTGAAAGGCCCCTCCCCGCGGAACGGACAACCGGTAAATAGAAACAAATTCAATCCGGAAAACGCGCGAAATGCGGGAAGCGCGGCCATACGATGCCACGAATGTGGAAAGACCGGCCATTACGGGCGAGATTGCCGCACGAGCCGACCCGCTAATAGATTCTCGTTGCCAAAAGCAGAAAAACCCAGCGGAATAAATACCGTCGAAAAGTATTGCAAGCATTGCAAAAAGGTAGGGCATAAACAGGAAGATTGTTGGACGCTTAACGGACGACCCGAGAAAGAACGGACTCGCCCATCTAAATATAATCCGCGGGAAAGAAAACAAATAAATGCGGCGGAAAAGAGTCGAGAGAATAGGACTCCAGAGTCAGAAGAGGAAACGACAAACAGCGACAGCAGCAGCAGCCGCAGCAGCGGGAGTGACAAACAAGAGAGACAGAGCAAACATAAAACGCGACGCGCGATCGAGTACAAAGTTACTCAAGTGACGAGCAAAACAAAACAAAATTCTAATCTCGATTTCGTAACACTCCCGATGCGAGAAGCAACTAAGGGAAAACTAAATTTTTTGCTTGATTCCGGAGCCGCCATCACCTTCATAAAGGTAGGAAAATTAAAGGATAAGACTAAAATACGAGAAAAGAAAATAGCGCTGACCGGCGTAACGGGACATCAGATATATACCCTCGGAAAAATACGAGCCACAATACTCGTAGGCAAGGAAACACTATGGCATACGATGTACGTAGTACGAGACGATTTCCCGATGGACTACGAAGGCATTCTGGGAATCGATTTTCTGAAAAAACATAAAGCCGTTCCCAACCACGCTGAAAATCGATTGAAAATCGGTACTGCAACGTTTAAGCTCCAATCGTGTAAAAAGCTAATTCTATTGCCCCGCAGTAAAACAATCATGCAAACAATAGCTACAGATAGAAATAGAATAGGTAATGTAAAACGTGTAAAATCTATTCCGGGAGTCTTTATCGGAAGTTGCATGATAAGACCCATAGATTCCACTTGTCTGATAAGCAAATTAAACGTCACCGAGAAGAAAGTCAAGATGCTCACACCGCATATAATTCTAGAAGAGGTGCCGGTGAATGACACGGTTGACGTACTCACAGTACCCGCGACGGAAGAGCGCAACTCAAGTCAAGAACAACACGAGAAATTACGTAAAGAACGCATGAAAATTTTAAATAATAAAAAGGAAAACGCGTTAGAGCAGAAATGCGATGATTTTTGTGATATATTTCGTTTGGAAAACGATAAGCTAACACACACCACGGCGGTGAAACATGAGATCACGACGCGAACTGATAGCGCGACGGCGAACGTCCGCCTACCCGTAAAACATAAAGAAAAAGTAAATAAAAAATCTGATGTTTCAAGAGAAATAAAATTACGCATTATTATAAATTTTCTCATCCTCTATCAACACCTCACAACAGGAGCGTCGGCGTCGCCCGTACCACCGTACGAAGTGACGCAATTTATCAACGAACCAGGCATCTATTTCGAGAGAATCGGACACCTGCAGCAAACGAAAGCAACATGGAAATTAGCGATACGCATAGACGTAACCGCATTAAAAACCAGACATCAGCAGCTTCAAAGATACCTAGGGAGTACCGAAGAACTTTGCAGTTATGCAACTGGAGACGTTAAAAATACTTGTCAGATTGCTCTCCGGACCACTAAGAGAGAAAACGATAAAACGACACGCGCCCTAGAACATCTACAAACAATTTACAAATCACCCATAATTAAGCGAGGTTTAATAAACGCCATCGGAGAGATAAGTAAAACTTTATTTGGTACCATGGATGCTGAAGATGCAAAAATAATCAACGAACAAATACAAATGCTTGATAACCAGCAACAAACGCTACAGCACGCAGCAAAGAACCAGCTGAAGATCATCAACGCCACACTTGGCCACATGGAAAAATTAGAGCAAACTTTATCACACAACGAAAATTTACTAGCAAACGTTACAAGGAAACTGCACGACCAATTCATACACCGAGAGGAAATAAACGAACAGATACTATTGATAACCGCTATCCTAGCTGACCTCACGATAGACATAAACGACATTACAGACTATCTAACATATGCAAAAAATAACATTTTAATTACACGCGTACTTCCCATAGAGAACATAATCGTAGAATTGAAGGAAGCAACCTCGCACTTAACCAGAGGATTAAACTTTCCATTTAAAATCCAGACAGAAAACTGGAATACTATCCAAAAATACGTAAGCGTAAGCGCATATTACGACAATTCGAACGTATACACTATCCTCGCGTTTCCTTTAATAGCATATCCGGTATACGAAATAATAAAAATCACACCTGTACCAATACACAACGATCATAATGTATTTACCCTACTAGAACCCTCGCACACACTAGTAGGAATAAACCGAGAAAATCATAATTATATAATATTAAAGGAAAGCGATTTAAATAAATGTACGCGAGAAACTACTAAATTTATATGCGATCAGATTTTCCCCGTGTATTTTGTAACTGCAAATGCACCAAGCGAGGTGCAACTTTTTGTAAAAGCACCTAAATACGTAGAAAATCGTAGACAACGTCACGTCATTTCTAAGGTAACATTCTGGATAACATTAGCCGAACCTCAAACATGGTTATATTCCACTCCAAAAATATCGGAAATTATAATACAATGTAATGAGTTACCAGAAAATAAAATTAAAATTGAAAAAACCGGAAAAATAACATTACGCGATAATTGTAAAATAACTACACCAGATATAATTTTAGAAACTAAACATCGAATCTATACTAAATATGTAGAAATGTATTTACCAGAATTTAATGTAACCAATACCCCAGAAAAAAGTATAATATTAGACAACGAATTAGATTCCGAAAAGGAAATAAAAATAGAACCAGTAATCAAAGATCCGTCGGAATTAATAAAGTTAAGCTTAAGCCTAGATGAAATTAAAAAGGAAGTGGAAAATAACCAACCCAGCATTTTCGCAAATAAGAATATTATATATCCTGTGGGTTCCGCAACCATATTTATAGTCGTAGTAAGCATTATACTTGTAATCATTTATGTAATAAAGAAAAAAGGGAATCATTAAGAATTTAAAGAGGGAAACCACAGCATACATATTAGCATATAAGAAACTTAGATTGTAACCTCTCAAGAAAAAGAAAAACCCAAACAAATAAATAACGAAAAACTTCGAAGACCTCAGTTTTTCTTTTTCCGCGGGGGAAGGAATGTTGTGAGCGCACAACGATGTAGAGAGTAATTAATGCACTTGGCAACACCAAGTGCCTCCGATACGAAATCCGACCCTAGCGACAAACGTAAAATCCACATCCGCCGAAAAGACTGACGATTGCATCGGACGACCGATCATCCGATGCAATGCGACACGATCAAAAACGCTGACCGCGTAGGGCTAGCGCTAACTCGGGAGCCCCCGAGTTAGCAACAGCAAGCGGATGAATACCGCGGGATCCGACGATCGGCGGGCAGTCGCTAATGAACATCAAAGCGGAGACGTGCGTCCAAGAACGTACTGTCACTACTCCAATAATTATAAATCGTTCACTGTGACGCGAGTATCGGGATTTGAGATAAAGGGGATTATTGTAACTTTGGGCAAATCAAATATATTCAACTGATTATTTTACACATTGCGACGAGCTTTATTCTCCGACCCGAAATCTCCGAATCCTGTGCCGGAACTCCCAGTAACGGCACAACAATCCGTACGCCAACACAACGTTTGGACATAACGATGAGATAAGAATACCCATACAACAGCAGGATTTATACACGTTGCCGTGCGAGAGCTTTCTCTACGTTGAAGGAAGATTGACGATAAAGAGAAAAAAATGACGAGTCTGAGACAATGCTTGCGAATAATTGCGTGGCGTTCATGTTTGACGAAATTCGATACGAGCTCAATGGCGTGGAGATTGATCGCAACAGAAACGTTGGAATAACCAGTACCATCAAGAACTACGTATCGTTTACAAATGACAAAGCAAAAATTATGCAAAATGCTGGATGGGACATTTCTCACCCGGAGGGATATTTCAACTATTGCGTACCGCTCAACACATTGTTGGGCTTTTGCGAGGATTACAAACGCGTGGTTGTTAACGCTCGTCACGAATTAATTTTGATACGAAGCGCGCAGCGATAATAATTGCATTGTGGGAAATCCGGCGACGGAGCCGGAAATTGAATTGTTTAAAGTACAGTGGCGAATGCCTCACGTCACATTAAACGAGATCAATAAGCTATCCATGCTACGGGCCTTGGAAAGCGGGCGATATCTTAGTGTTAGTTTCCGTTCGTGGGATCTGTATGAGTACCCTATGTTACAGAGCACGACCAAGCATTCGTGGGCCGTTAAAACGGCGACTCAGCTGGAGAAGCCGCGGTACGTTATCTTTGCGCTGCAGACCGGACGCAAGAATATCATGTCGCAAGATGTTAGCGTATTCGATGACTGTAACTTGACCAACGTGAAACTTTATCTAAACTCTGAATTTTATCCGTACGATGACTTGAATCTGGATTTTGGCAAAAATCGATACGCCGTCCTTTTCGATATGTATGCGCGTTTTCGTAAAACTTATTACGGATACGACTGCTTCGATACGCTTTGCACCGTGGTTACATTCCTGACTAAAGGACCTTTTGTTGTCATTGATTGCTCGCGACAAAACGAATCTGTCAAGAGCGCCACCGTGGATGTGCGAATAGAATTTGACTGTAAAGAGAATGTACCGGCAAATACTACCGCCTATTGTCTCGTCTTGCATGATCGCGTAATCGAATACTGTCCGTTGTCGAACGTAGTGCGCAAAATCATGTAAATTGCAATATCAGCGGATATTGCGATATAAGAGGCACTGATGTATCGTGATAAGCTACAGATTGCTCCGTCGTTTCGTCATGATCGTACCAACGTTTGTCGATCTGCAGGGATTCACCGTCGGGATGAAATTTGTCGTAAAGGAGGTGGCGGTTCTGAGAAACGGGGCCGTTTTGGCGCATTACATTTTTACATGTCCCATGCCATGGAGTCTCCTCATGAAATCCGACAAGTCATGCGCTTCCTGGTTGATTGCAAATCACCATGGACTACGATGGGAGGATGGAAACGTACCGTACAGCATGGCGAAACATCTAATTACATCGGCCGTGCTTGGAGAGGGTGACGAGACGTCGACTCTTGTGTACGTTAAGGGATGTCAGAAACGAGAATGGCTGGTGGATCTACTTGAGAATAAAGCGAGAAAAAGTCTAAACATTGAGACTTTGGATGCGGATTATGAAGATATCGAATCTTTAAATAATCTAGATGTTACTAATACTATAAGATGTGAAAAACATGTTAAGAATTGCGCATTACAAAATGTATTAAAAATATCTAACTGGTGGTCGCGACACCAGAAATATGTATGATTTTTTTTAAATAAACTATAGATGTATACACATATAGCTGTTTTATTTCTTTTCCCACATAGTATAGATGTTTTAGTTGTTTTTAAATATGTTATAGTTGTTTAATAGCTGTTTAATAGCTGTTTTAATGGTGTTTTAGCTGTTTGATAGCTGTTTAATAGCTGTTTTTAAAGGTGTTTTAGCTGTTCGATAGCTGTTTTTAAAGGTGTTTTAGCTGTTTGATAGCAGTTATACAGATCAAATGATCGAAAAGTCACGTTATTGTTTTCGTGAACATACGTGTCTCGCGGTGTCTTCGTCGCAGGACACGTGCGAAACTGCACATCGTAGATTTTTCGGAAGGTGCATTCGTATGGATGCTGAGATCACGGTGAAATGAGATATGATAAACAAAACCAAACAAAAGATGTGACAATAGCGAGATGTAGAAGGATGAATTTGATGGTACGCTCAGTAGTCGAGGACTAGAAGTAAGAGCGGTCGGTTGGCGTGCTTGTTTGTGCGACTTATACAATTCGTTCGCCATCTTAAGACAATTAAAACATTTAAAACATTAGATTTAAACCACTTAAAACATTAGATTTAAAAGTAGTGAGTGCAAGTGTGGAAAAAAAATGGATTTCGAGGAATTGTTTGAAGGACATGAAATGGAAGTTGAAGCAAACGAGGAAGAAATGGAAGTGATTGAAGAAATAGAAGTGCCTGGAGAAATGGATGTAGATGAAGAGGAAGGAATGGATGTTGATGAAGATGATGATGCAGTATTGTCCGATGATTCATGTTATAATAGTGAAATGTCTGAGGATGTTTCGGAAGAAATATTCAGAGTCATGAATCAAGCTGAAATAAATACATTAAATCCTCTTACACGGATGTGCTGCACGAATTTCTACTTTACTCCAGGACAGACAAAGTTTTGTGCGTCATGCATCATCAGACTAAGTGGATTATTCTCGATGCTGTATGTTTGTCGAAAACATGAGACATGTCCGCTGATTCTCATGAACGGACATTTCTGCTCATCCTGCGGAGATCCATTATATATCATTTTACCGTGTAATATGTGCCCTATGTGTGTATTCGTGTAAATATTGACTGTTTAGACTGCAGTATTTTTAAAAATATTTTAAGTGTATATCATCTAAATTTAAGAGACCTATACTGCTAAGAGACTAACAATACGTGTAATAATAAGTGTAACAATAAGTGTAAAAATAAAAAAACAATCAATGTTGTGTCACACACACACACACACACACACACACACACACACACACACACACACACACACACACACACACACACACACACACACACACACACACACACACACACACACACACACACACACACACACACACACACACACACACCACACACACACACACACACACACACACACACACACACACACACACACAGTGCGGAAGGTGACTGAGAGCCGGGAAATGGTATCCAGCGATGGTAAGCAATTTTTTTACAATATAAACGTGAACGCGGACCCCCTCGCCCCGCGGCGCCCGAAAACGCGGACCCCGCGGCGCGGCGAAAACGCGATCACCCCGCGGCGCGGCGAAAACGTGATCACTCCGCGGCGCGGCGAAAACATGATCACCCCGCGGCGACGCACGAAAAACGCGGTCGCCCGCGGCGACGCATGAAAACGCGGTACCCCTCACCCCGCGACGCATGAAAACGCAGTCCCCCGCCTACGCGACGCACGAAAACGCGGTACCCCCCTCCCCCGCCCCCGCGACGCATGAAAACGCGGTCCCCCGCCCCCGCGACGCATGAAAACGTGATACCCCCCTCCCCCTCCCCCGCGACGCATGAAAACGCGGTCCCCCCTCCCCCTCCCCCCGCGACGCATGAAAACGCGATACCCCCCTCTCCCTCCCCCGCGACGCATGAAAACGCGATACCCCCCTCCCCCTCCCCCGCGGTATCCCCCCTCCCCGCGGTATCCCCCCCTCTCGCGGTATCCCCCCGCGGTACCCCCCGCCCCTCACCCCCCCTCGGAGCTCCCGGGGTAGAACCAACATAGCTTACCTACTACATTACATTACATTACGTTATACTATGTTTTCGGAGGGGCTATTTGATAATGTCCCCACGGCAACGTATTAGTCGAATCGGGTACGATATATCGCTTATCATCGTACGGACTCAGAGCGATTTTTGTCTCGCGGATGGTGTGCACTTCATGCAATTTTGATCTTATACAGAATTGCTGTCGCGTCATTTCAATTTCGTCGCGCAGACACCGCGTGTAATCGTCGAACGTTATCGACCTGGCTACGACGTTACTCTTAACACCTTTAACCTTTTTCGTATCTTTCTTACCGTCCACTCGCAAGGCGTACATCTTCGCTCTGAGTCCAACAAATTCTGTCATGAAACCCGGCACCTTCTTGTTCGCAAGCGGTATATCGTACGCGTTGTTAGCCGGATAATCGCTCGTGTCGAATCTGTCGATGTCATGTTTCATCGTCTCGTAAACATTCTCACACTCGATGTGGTATATAAGACTGTCAGTATCAGTGTACATAATTTTGCATTTGTCGTGATATAGCGGTAACATATAATCGTAGTGAAATCCATATAAACAGACTTTCGATACATCGAGTATACACATGCCTACGTAGATCGGTTTGTTGAATTTTACCTCGAGTTTACGCAATTCAACGGCGACCAGATTGTCTGAAAAGACACTTCGACTATGAAAGTTTGGTTTTGCGATCATTGCTTCCACGCCGTATCGCCCGTCCCACTTTGATAATAACCCTATTTCCTCCAACCATGCCCTTTCGTGTCCCACGAGTTTCTAACAGTTGTTTGTTCCGAAAAACAAATGATCGTCGGATAATCCCCGCCACTCCTAAAAAAAGTTGTTGTGGTAGGGAACCTCAGGCAGAAACTTCAGAGCCGCAGCTGATTTGTTCTCAAAACGGCAAACAATCAAAATTTCGGTGGGACACGAAAGTGCATGGTTGGAGGATTACGTGAGTGTTGTGTGAAAAGTAAATGAGATTTTTTTTCAATAAAAATGTATTTTTGTGTACAATTTAAGCGTATATAAAATATTTTTGTCGTTAAAAAAAACTTGACATTCCACAGAGGACTATTATGGCTCAGAGGCAGATGGAAGAGGTGGGGAGGAGCTACGATTATAAAAAAAATTTAATTTTTTTACATAAAAAATATCTGTCACACTTCAAATTCGTCTTTTCTTATTCAGAAATTCTTTTTCTAGCATTCTTTAAATCCTTAAAGTCCTTCTGTACCATTTAAAAATTACCAAATTTGCGGCGACGAAATTAAGTATTCCTATTTAATTAATAATTATCTCATATTTTTTTTCTTATTCGCACTACTTTTAGCTTTAATTTGCTTTTTGAATCATTAAATTTCGTCAATTTGTTCGTGAGTTATGTATGTATTGTCACGACCTTTTTGCACCCCCGGACCGCTCCGGGACGTGTGCCGGATCAAAAGGGGGAGGAGAGGAGGGTGTCAGGCCTCTCCGACGATCCCCGCGCACATCTGAAGTTCCGCGAATCAGAAAAATACCATTGGGCGCCAGACGCGGCCATGCGCGTCCGCGAAAGTACAACGAAACCGCGAAAAATTACAACGAGACGCAAGACACAAGTACTTCGATGTGCGGGGAATTGGCCAGCTCGACCTAGAGAGTGTGGGCGGGGTAGAGAGGAGGGCGGCGCGGGATTCGGCGGGGTGACGCAAAATTATAACTTCAGATCATTTAAACAGAAATTAACGATGTTTATTTTGCTTGCGGTCGTCATTAAGCCGCGATCAAGTGACTGAGTAACAAGGTGGACGCCAGAAAAGAAATAAATTTTGCTAATAGCGTGGGCGTCAAGATCAACAGAAAATCTCGAAATTTTACAAGGAACGCGCCGAGGGCGCAAGCTATGAATCGGAGAACAGTAATAATAATGAAAACTATCTCTAAATCGGAGTAAACGCGAAATAATGCTAACGTAAAGGAGCGCGAAATAATGGTGGGTCACGCCCGAAGCGCGTGACGGCCACGTCTCGAGCCGTGCAGAAGCTCTGTCGCCAGAAAATCCTGAATTTGAACGCGAGTGTCTTAGCCTAACGCAGATATCTTAATCTAACGCGAGTCTTAATCTAACGCAAGTCTTAATCTAACGCGAATCTCAATCCCACGCGAATCTGAATCGAACGCACGCGATAATTACAGCGCGAAGGTTGTCCGATATCATACGCGATCGTCAGCGAAGTTTTACTGCGGAGAAAGAGGAGCAGAGGTCCTCGCACGATGCCGTAGCTAACACGGGAGTACGGAATTTCCGCGAGCAACCACACGATAGACAATGCCGAACGCGAACATACGCAATGATACCGCGAATCTTACGGAACGCAATAACGATCCGACGCGAATCATAACGGAACGCACCAAATCTAACACAAGTAAGAACCGAAGACGAATTACAATCCACGCGAAATATCCGGGCGCGAGCGCCGTCGAACGCGATCACTTCAGCGCGAAGATTACCGGCACGCGAAATATGCGAACATTCCAGACGCGGCCATTACCGCGTGTATGATCTACGTCCCGACCGGCGAATTACCACGCAATAATCTATCGCGATCTCCAGGAGCTTTCCGTGACTCTACCGTAATCCCACGGCCGCGATACCATCCCGAGGCCCCTCGCTCTCGATATCAATCGCCTAATTAACTCTTTGTCGGCGCGTGCCGCCGGTTACCAAAGGAATTTCGAGCGAGCGCGACCCGGAGAGCGGGATCGTGGCTTTACATGATTTCGACTAATATCGAGGCAACCTCACCGTTGGTCCTCCTGTCTCGCGGCTCCTTGCCGTCACTCCAAATTGGAACAGGCGTCCGAATCGTCCGAATAAAAGAATAGTCGATGGCTGTCGCGACAAGTGCTTAGGCGTGTAGCGGCTTTCGAGGACGATTTACGAGTGCTCCCGGATTTTCGTTCGATCGCGGAATCGATGGCGCGCCCCACCCCGGGCATACGCCGCCGCTCGACGCTATCGCGCGGACCAATTAGGGGCGAGCCCGCAAGCTCGCGGCGGATCCTTGCGCAGGGCCGACGATCCTGCTCCCGCAGGGCGCTTCCCGTTTCTCCACGGGCACGGCAATTTCGCCGGGATCCTTCCCGGGCGGCGAGACGCTGACGTCCCCGCTTTTCTCGTTTTGTCCGGGGACGGTGGCCATCCGTCCCGGAATCCCATTTGCAGGTGCGTAGGGCAGGCGAAGTTCATTCCGCCCCGGCGTCCCGGCGACAAGCAGCTCGATAATTCGTCCGTATAATTCTGCACTCCAATCCGCTCCTCAGGAACTCCAGTCTCAGCTCGGTGAGGCGCCACGCAATTTTACAAAATAACAAAAAAAAGGATTAGGATACGAAAACGCAATTACAATTATGCCCCTGGAGATCTCTCGCTCTGCCTCGGCAAATCGTCCTCGAGCGCGAATTATCTAAATTCCGCGCCTTGTGACGGCGGCGGGGCGCTGCCACGCTGCAGCGAGACTGCAACGTCACAGTATATAGTTTATTGTATATCCCCACAGGGTTTACAAGGCGTTTTGTTTTTACGAGGAACGTACCCAAACCTCATTACAATCTATAACATAATCATAATCACTCTTTCACAACAGACTCTAAATCAAATTCAGAACTCAAAATTCAAAATTCAAACCTAATCATAATAATACTCATAATATAAACATAGACAAAATCAAAAATCATAGACAAAATCATAATAATTGACGTTTAATCGCTGCTCCTCTTGTTCCTCTTCTTCTCCCTTCTCCTCCGTTCCCGTGCAGGCCCCATCCTTGGCCCCCCTCCCCTCGGTTCGTCCTATCCACAATTGGCCCAGTCCCTCTTTCTTCCCTCCTTCTCATCCTCTTCCGACTCCATCAGTAATTTTTCCTCTATATCCTTAGAGATTATCCTCCTCCGATCTCCCTTTATACTTGTACCCTCTCCCTTCCATTTTCTCCTCTCTCTCCTCTCTTTCTCTATCTCTCCTCTCCCCCGACTTATCCTCGTCGATCTTCACTCCCACGCTGTTACCCGCCTTTCTCCTCGCCTCAATCACCCGCCATTTCTCCTCTTCGTCCTTTAGTTTCACCAGGAGCGTTATCCACGCTCCTCTCTGTCCCACTACAAAAACCTCCCTCACCGTCACCCTTACCTTTAGTCCCTCCTCGAAAACCTCCCTCACTTTCTCCCAGTGTGACCCTTTGTCTCCCCATACCTCCTTTTCCACCCTTAGTATTACATTTTTTTTTCTTAGCTTCTCCTCGTTTTTCTCTCCCACCCTCGCCCACCATTTCCTCTTCGTCCCCCCCCCTCTCCTCAGAATCCTCCCTCTTCCTTTTGGTCTTGTCTCCATTATTCTCCATTCTCTCCAACTTTCTCTCCATTCTACTTACTTTCTCCTCAAGCTCCTCTATCCTCTCCTCCTTCTTTTTATCCGCCTCTTTCTTCTCCTTTGCCATCTTCCTTACCTTCTCCTCCAACTTCTCCATCTTCTCCTCCTTCCTTCTCTCCTCCTCCTTCTTTTCCTTCGTCAACTTCTTAAATTTCTCCTCCATAATTCTTCGCACCGCCTCCGCCATTATTCTCCCTTCCTCTTCCAGCCTGGATAGTCCTGGGTAATCTGAAACATCTGAAACATGATTTATTTATTGCTCACTTCGTCTCTCTACCACTATCCTCCTCCTTTCTTTCCCTCCCCTTCCTCCTCTCCCTTTCTTCCTTCCCCTCCTCCCTCTTCTGACTCCTCCGACCCCCCTTTCCCCTCCATCTTCCTCCTATTCCCCCGTCCCCGATCCTACCCCTCCTCCTCCTAATTTGCCTCCCTTCTCCTCCTTCTCTCCTCCCCTCTCCATTCTTACCCTTCCTCTCTCATCCTTTAACACCCCTTCTTCCATGTCCCACCTCCACCATACATTTTCTAATCTTATTCTTCCTGCTTTAACCCACGCTCTCCTACCCTCTCTTTCCTCTCTTCTCGCAATCTCTCTCAATCTCCAGTTCATCCTTCTTTCGTCCCATGACAGATCCTCCATTATTCTCTCCTTTCTCCCCACCAGGCTCCTCTTTTTCTCCATCACCTCCCATTTTTGCTCTTCATTCTCCAATTTTACCAGCACCATTTCCCTTCCCTTTTCTATATCTCCCCTTATTTTCCTCACCTCTACTACCTTCACTTTGGCTTTCATTCCCTCCAATAACTTTTCCGCCTCTTGTCTCCTCCCTCCCTCCTTCACTTCTAATCCCCTTATTACTATATTTTTTCTTCTCTCTTCCTTCTCCTTCCTTTCCAGCTTTCTCTCTATCTCTCTCATCCTCTCCACCACTTCCTCATTTTCGTTTCCTGCCTCCCCTTCTTTCTCCTTCTTTCTCTCTCCTATTTTCACCTCCAATCTTTTAATCTTTTCCTCCACCTTCTCCTCTAGCCCCTTTACTCTCTCTTCCAACGCTTCTTTCTGTTCCTTCCACATTTCCTCCCTTCTCTTCAATTCCTCCTTCAGTCCCTTAATCTCGTTTTTAATCTCTTCTTTCTCTTTTCTCCTTTTTTTCTCCTGTTCTTCCATTTTTCTTAGAATCTCCTTGAACATCTCTCTATCTCCATGTTTTCCTTACCCTCTTCTCCTTTTTTAACCTTCGCTGGAGGTGATTTGATGGTCCTCCTTGTTTCGTTGAACCTTTCTAGAATTTCTTCCTCCAATCTAATCTTCTCTGCCTCCTCTAGCTCTTCCCTTTTCCTTTTCTGTAAATAGTCTAATACCGACCCAAGACTATCCGTTCTTCCTCTCTGCTTGCCAAGCTCCTCCGCCTTTGTCGGTCTGCCTCTTGCTTTCCTCTCCCCCTCGCCTTCTCTCTTCTTTCCTTTATCTCCCTGCTGTCCACTCTCTATTTTCACCTCCCTCTCCTGCTCCATCCGCCTCTCCTACCTTTGCCTGTCCCTCCTATTCGTTATCTCTCCTATTCGCTTCTCCCTTCCCTCTTCTCTACTCTATACCCTTCCGCGTCTCGGATTTCCCGTCGCGTCGCCCCTCTACTCTTATTACCGTTCGTGCCTTGCCGCGCTCTACCGCACGCGGCTCCTTTCCCCCACCGCGTCACCCGTCTACTCTTCCTATCGTTCGTGCCCAACTCGCCTCTGTGACTTGTCACTTTTCTGCCCTTCGTTCTCCCTTCCCTGCTGCTCCTCCACTCACCCTTTTTACCTCTCGTTCTCTTGCCTCCACGTCTTCCCGCTCTGCCACTCTCTCCCTCCTCTGCCTCCTCTCTCACTCACTTCAATTCACTTTTCTCTCGCCAGCACTCTCACACCTGTCTCCTCTGTCGCACCGGAAGCCTTGTTCGTGAGTTATGATTTTTTAAATAAAACGAGTCATAACGCATGTTTGTCAACATATAATTGTTGTAAAAAAATATTTAAATAAATGATTTCCAAATATTATTTACATTGATTTTTAGTCGAAGGTACAAAGATATTATAATAATTTTTGGGGAATTTTTCAAAGCTATTAACATTATAAAAAATACGTGGGACTCGAAAGTGCATGGTTGGAGGTTTAATGGGGCGGAAAAAACGTTGGAGGAAATAGGGATAATTTTACATCAACGTGATTGCGCACATTCTCCATAGTTTTTCCGAATACCGCATTGTTCATTAATTTATATAAATTCTTTTCGAAATCGTTTTTTGCTTGCGTTCTAAATTTTGTATTGAGTTCGATGTAAGCGCGGAGCCATGCAGATTGAGCGAATTGCAATACGCGGTGTATCTTTGTAACGCGAAAGACCGTGTTGCGTACACTGTTGCAAGGTTACGGTAATGGATGATGTAACGCTCCTTATTGTATAAAGTCGCGAGAAGTTTATTCTCTCGCTTGCCGGGTGGTTTATCGCTCGTTGGACAGAACGGTAGATCAGCGTGCGCGTCGTGCAGACGCTGCGGATACTCGAGATCGACTTCGAGAATATAACCCGTGGATGAATCCGAAGTGATCGCGCTAAAGTCGAAATTCGAAACGTCTTCGACCCATCGAAAATCTGCATAAGGCAATGGTTGACACATCGCCCAGCCGTACAAGTTATTTACATCAAAATACATGAGATATGACGATGGTTTCGATGGATCGTGAGATTGCATGTACTTGTTATTGGCTTGCGCGTATCTACCGGAACATTGACTGAGGCCACCGCGAATACCGCGTTCGATAAACATCACCATATCAATGTCCGTGAGCAGTTCGAAATTGATATGCGTATGCTTCAACATGGCGTCCCACGTGAAACCCGGTAGAGTGTAATAATGTGCTGGATCGAGCCCATAACTCGCGACGCAGCTATCGCGAAAATTTTCAAATATGTCGGCCAATAACAAGACATCGGTTTTTAGATACAGATCGCTGTATTCACCCAAGGTTTGAATGGAGAACCGTTGCCAGACGTTCACGGCATGCTCGTAATCACTCTCGGATACAGTGTCACCTGTCAATGAACTATAAAACGATTCGCGCGGCGGTAAGCATGGGTCCAACAACTTTTCAATGCAATCCACGTATTCGTATGGAAATACACCTTTTCGCGTCAGCAAATCAAAATTTTCTGTAGATAATTCACAAAATTCGCGTCGTAATATTCGCAGTTTATCCTTGCTGAGATAAGATGCCAATTTGTCGAGACTAGCGGTGAGAAACTTGTATGAATCGATAAATCGTAATTTAATGCAAGTTTTTTTTTATCTTTATCTTCGGTGTTTTTAACGTTCTTTGTAAATGAAATGTATTTTTCTTTTGTGATTGGGAGTAAGTCTACACGTCCGTCAAAAGCGGTGGCTATTTTTTTATAATAAAGTGTGAATCGTAACCTGATAAATTATGAAAAACTATGGGAATGTGATATGAATTTTTATAATTCAGGTTACAGTTTGTGTGCGCGGGACCTCGGTACCTACCGGTTAAATGACAGTGATCGCGTACCCGCGTGTTGTCTGGCGTGAACGGTTTCTCGCACACGTGACAGTGCGTTGCGCTGTTAAATTTTCCCCACTCATCTCGCGTCAAATCCGCCATGGGTACATTAGCGAACAAGATAGGCTTTACGTAATGAGCTAAACGTCTTAGCTCCTCGGCGAACCACGTAATACAATCTTTATCGCGACGAAATTGATATGTGGATAACGCATCATCGTATGAGCACCGTACGTAATACCCGACGCTAAATACCTCATGGTGTTGGTATATGTCAGACGTTTCTGGGTCCGCTTCCGTCTTTTTCAGGACGCACTCTAAGTCCGCGTACACAATGAATGGGACTCGTTCTTTCCTGTTGTAGTTACTGAATTGCAGCCACTTCTCCTTATCGCGCGGTAACTTGATTGCGCAGTCGTTCATCTCCTGACAATCGATGATGTGGGCTTCCAATTTCTCGCTGGAGCTGAAGTAGTGCAAACATCTGTAAATAATAAAATTTTTTATATATCTTTTACGTAAAAAAATTATTTTTTATTATTTATTAGGATGTATACTCACCGATCGCAAAAGTATTTCCGACCATTATGCCTGCTCAATTGCAAGCTCACGAGGCGGGATAGATTTTTTATCCATGCGAAATGTCCCACGTTGGCGTCTCGCGGGTCCTGCACGTACAGCAGATTTACGTGCTTTTCTCTTTTCCGATCGGTAAGCCGTATTGGGAGAACGTTTGGCGTCTCGTCTCCCTCGACAGTATATACATTGATCGACACGTTGTTGAGTCGTTCGAAACTGTTTAATTTGACTCAAAGTCATTGGAAACTCAATGTCTTTTAAATTTAATACTGTTGTGTAATGTGGGTATGATGATTTCCGATCTGTATGATCTTTGACAGGATACAGCGCGGCGACTACTGACCACGCAAAGCACGCATTATCCACAGATTGCACATTGATCACCGCTTTTTTTGATTTAATTTCTTACAGGTAATTTCAGGTAACATCCCGCATGCATAGGATTGTATTTGTTCACATTCACTGTTAAATTGAGTATACGCGACAACGCCCACCCGCTGTCGCGTTCCTGGAATTCCTCCAGCGATGCTAAAGTGGGCTCGATAACGCGCAACTCATACCACTCTTGCAAATTGTGGTCACGAAAGAGTTCACAGTTTTTCGTATTGATACTTATATTTGCGCGTTTATCACCCGCAACAAACTCGCCGTTGAACATTGTGTTTATCTTCACACTGTTATGTTGTTGTATGACGTTCCGCACATGATTGAATACAATGACTCTCGCATCCTCGAGAAATTTTCGCGGGTCGATGTGATCGGTATTTATCACTGCACCAGTCGATATACGACTTTCGAAAGCCGTATCTATCTCGCGCCATCTGAGTCCTGTCTCACTCGCACTGTATCCGGCACCCACATGCACGAAACGTTGACGTACCAAATTTTTTATCCCTTCGATTCGCGCGATTTGAGCCACCAACGACTGTTGGTAGCCGATTGATAATACATCGCCGTTTAATCGAGACCGTTTATTTCGGCTTTCTTCTTCTAATGATTCAATAAACTCAACACATCGTTGCTCCCACGCGGTAAAATCTTCGATCGAATTCAATCGATCGGATTGCTCCAACAACTCTTGCTCCATGTTCTCAAAAACTGTTCGCTCGCTTGCTTGCTTGAGAATACTACGATATTAACACTATTTTCCATCGCTTTATGCTTTTCTTCTATCGCTTTATCTCTTTTCTTAATCATTTCTTCCTCTTCTACTTCTACGTCACAGAAAGGTTACATCCCTTCTTAGAACCTTTGGGTCTCAATAAGCAAATAAGCTATTTACTTATTAGTAAAAAAAATTTCATCTGAATGGTGACATAAACCATGTCCCGACACATAGCTCGTCAAAGGACGAGACAATTGTAGGTCATAAATTATAGCAACTTGTCATCGGCACTCAATTCTATAACTCTTTCGTAAATAATATCTAGCCGGATGTGCTTCCAAGAAAAAATATGGAAATATTGCTCGTCCCCGGTTTTCACCATTATGTTGAGAGATACCCATCCCCCACCAATCATAGTATATCTACACATCTGGTGAAGCAAATCTCAGAATCTCAGGTACTTGCACTCGTGCGTAAAAGAGTTGGACTGTTTCTATCTTTACTCCCTCCCCTCCCCACCTGAGCAGCTACGGGTACGGATGTCCCGACACGTAGCTCGTCAAAGGATTAGACAATTGTAGGTCATAAATTATAGCTACCTACCATCGACGAACATTTGTATAACTCTTTCATAAATAATTTTCGGCTGGGTGTACTTCCACGAAAAAAAACAAGGAATTTGTTCATCCCTGTTTTTTTCACCATCATTTTAAGAAATATCCCCACCAATCAAAGTATATCTACACATCAGGTGAAGCAAAATCTAAAAAATCTTGGATACTTGCTCTCGTGCATTCGTGCGTAAAGGTCTCGTGCTGCGTGTGTACTTGGTGCGAAATACTATCGCGTCTTTGATATTTTTTGTGTCATCAAGTTTATTTTTATAATATAATACATTAAAATGGCGGATCATTTTGACGACATTGTGGCTGATGGAGAAGAAGAACACGCGCTGCTGGACGAAGAAGAAGAAGAAGATCACGCGCTGTCAGATGATAGCGCGTACGAAAGTGCGGATAGTGACGACGACTACAGAGAAGTCGTTTTTAGAGCCCTGTATCGTCCTGAAATTTTGGCGCGGAATGGGCGCACAAGATATTGCGCCATTTATTTGTATTATACAGACGGTTCAGGACACAAGGATTGTGCTTTATGCATGAATCAATACGCGGACGCTGAAGCCGATCCAGTATATGTCGTTCGAAGACATATATGCAAAACATACGACGCAATACGCCATCGTACCTGCGGAAATTGTAGACAGCCGCTGTATACACTATATCCATGCAATATATGTCCTATTTGCACGAAATAGGATATATGTTGCATGGAAACGTGAAGCCTGATAAAATATCAACGTAAGTATTACTTTTTAAAATTATTATTTTTATTATTATTATTTTTTTTAAATAAACCATTAATCTATTTTATTTTTTCTACAGTTTCGGAAGGCTGGTGGATCGTGGGAGGAGTTTTAGTCGGTATCCAATGCAGGATTTCCCTCCCCGAAAAGAAGAAGAAGCTGGTGGATCGTCTCCGATTGCATAGAATTTGTCCGGCCCTGTTTTTTTACCACCACGTGATGAAACACTACTATTACATAATTTTTTGTTTGCGCAGACATACTCAACTATGTATATAATATAATATATGTATATAAGTATGTATGTATGTATAAGTATGTATGTATGTATGCATGTATGTACGTATAATACTAATGGAAGGAATATTAATCACACATTTTTTGTATTTTATATTTCAAATATTTATTCATTATATAATTTTTACAAAAGTTTACCAGTTTATTATTTCGCTAAACATTTTCTCTCTAAAGTACGGTATGTCGTCCTGCGTGAACGTTATCTTCCTATTTGCACAGACGTACTCGGCGAACATACAAGAGAATACACCACAATCGCTACCATTCGTCTGTTGCGGAATGTTCTTGGCGGAATAAAATTTCCAATCACTCATATCATAAGGTTGTTTCTTTTTGTCAAGACTCTCATTTTGTAAATATAGTTTTAATGCAGCCAGACATTTCGGATTATCATTGCCCATACTATCGTAATAAATAATCGTTTTATCACGGAAATCTACTATTGATATACACCAGTGAATGTTTAGATGGATCGGTATTAGAATAAGATCCTGCGCAAATATGTCCACCTTCCTGGTCCATCGCTTCAGAGATGTGTGGCCGCCCGACAGAAGTTTTGGATAGAAGAATGTGTTCATCGCATGTACTTTTGGATAGTTGTTTGAAGATGTGCTTCTGGCGATCAGCAGATTCATGTAAGAATTAATTACTTCGTCGTTCAGCCAATTTGAGTCAGCCAGCGTGTTGAGATCCTTCCGCGCGAGCCTCGGATTGCAACTTTCCGCCGCCGCCGCCGCCGCCTCCATATTGTAGGAAACCCTTGACATAAAATTATTATGTTACAAAATTATATCGCAAAATTATGTCGCAACACACTCCATTATTTTTAATATTAATTTACATATTTACCTTGATGGACTGCCAGCATTGCTGCTCCCACACACCGTATTTCTCCTGTGCAATATATTGTTCCCATGCAGCGAATTCTTCTATCGCACTCAGTTGCTCCAAATCGTGCTCCATATTTTTAAAGATTCTGCTTGCTCGCTTGCTTGAGAATACCATTTTTAACACTCTTTTCCATCGTTTTATACTTTCTTCCACCACTTTTTTTCACTTTTTCCCTTTTCTTAATCATTTCTTCCTTTTCTACTTTTACGTCACAGAGACGTGACATTCCTTAAACCCTTTGGGTCTCAATTAGTAAAAAAATTTCATCTGAATCCGACACATGGCTCATCAAAGGGTGAGACAATTGTAGGTCATAAATTATAGCTACCTGCCATCGGCGCTCAATTCTATAACTCTTTCATGAATAACATCTGGCCAGATGTACCTCCATGCAAAAATGGAATTTGTCCATCCCTGTTTTTTTACCATTGTGTTGAGAGTTAAAAGTACTCTCGACCCAATGGACCCTTGCAACCTTTTAAAAGAGCCTCTTCCTACCTTCAACTAAAATCTATTATTTAAGTCACGTAAATATGGTTTTGTTGATTTTGGAAGGCAGACCTAAAATGGCCTTCGGCACCATAATTATTTATTTAATTTTCTATTTATCTATTTTTTTTATTTATCTATTTATTAAATGGTTTTGTTGATTTTGGAACGTAGACCTAAAATGGCCTCCGGCACCATAATTATTTATTTAATTTTCTATTTATCTATTTTTTTTATTTATCTATTTATTAATCTATTTAATTTTATATTTATCTATTTTTTTATTTATCTATTATTAATCTATTTAATCTTTTTATTTTTTTAAATTTACCCCCCCCCCCCTCACCCACCACCCACCACCCCCCCCTGCCACCCACCACCCCCTGCCACCCACCACCCCCTGCCACCTTTTCCTCACCACGCCGTCATACCCCCACCACGCCGATGACGTCATACCCCCACCACAAAGTGGTCCAGAACTCTCTTAGTCTATCTACTGGGCTGCTATAAAATGCTGGATTGATTCTCCGTCTTGCTGCTTCCTCTGCATCAATTTGAAATTTTCCGCTACTTCCAGTGGCTTTGGTTCGTAGAATTCCTCAAATTTCTCTGAGATTTCCTTGTACGTTTTTCTATACGGGTCCTCTGGCGCGAGGTGATCCGCCAGGACATTAAATGCGGTAGGCCCCACGTAGTGTAATAGATACGGTACCTTTCTTTCTGCCGGTACCTCGAAAATAGCAAATGCCCCTTCAAGACGTTTCATCCATCTTGTCCACGCAATTACTGCTGGATCGAATGGCTCGATTGTAAATGTAGATGGAATTATGGCCATCTTGCTTCTAGTATGGTGGCACGTGGCTGATGCAATTTTCTCGCACTTGCAAATGATGTTTTTGAATTCGTCGCTTCGAATTTTCGCGACGTTCCCGACGCGTAATTTGTCTGTGTCCCTTTTGTCGACACACTAATACACGTGTTTCACTTGATTGTAAGATCGTAACATTGTAATCACGATTTGCGACGTTTTGCACGAATGTTCTCGTCGCTTCTTGCAACGTGCTTTTTTTTTTACGCACGTGGTTCGCGTGAGCGAATTCAGTCCTCGTCGCCACTTATTGTATATGTGGTTTATGTAATTATTCACGACGTCAAAGTGGGAATGTAGGGAAAAACCCATGCGGGTAACACCGTTAATGAATGTACTCGAATACGTAATTCTCGAATGTTCTTTATTCGGAAACACTGAACACACGTGTATACGCTCGGGATGGTTAGTGCGTAATGGCTGCAGTTGCCGGGTCCTTCTCGACCGGCTCGACTCGACTCGGTCGCCTTCGGCGGCACTCGGCCGCGTAGCGTCGCCCGATAGGCGGACGACGCGTTCACAAACGCGCACGTATAAGACCGTGCGCGCGTAACATAAACGCGGATATAACACAACTTTGACTATTTTTCTGTTGGCAGAAACTTGAGGTCTGTTCGTTTCCGCTGCACTTCTGAACTAGTGCAACATAGTGCAATAAGTTAAAATGAAACAAATATATATTCTTTCATTCTAACTTATTGCACTAGTTCAGCAGTGCAGCGGAAACGAACAGGCCTTTTCTCTCGTCGTAGTGCAACAGAATTGTGAAAGATAATTGTATGCATTTACATATAGCAGAATAGTGCAAGAAATGCGGCAGATGCTTGCGCAAATCGCAGTGCAACATAATCGCGCCAGATTTGTAGCAGCGCCTACTGCTACCCATACAGCATAAAATATTTTTAAAATATTTTTTAGGAAGATTAAAATAATTTACAAAAATATTTTTTTATATTTATAGCATCGCAGTGGTGTTAGGTTGTGACCGGAACAACGAATTATCGTATGAATATTCAATTCACGTAGCCACTTACTTGGGCTGAATTTACGGTCGCCACTGTGTTTTCTATTTGGGTTTAAACACAGAAACCCTGGTCGCTGTTGTAGATCCTTTCCTTCCCGTATCCAATATGGCTGTCCTTATTGCGTCGTAACAGGAACGATCATGTCGGACCACGCCCTTGTAACGGTTTTCTCGCTTGGGATAGGAATGTGTTTTAGGATCACAGATTCTACTCAAATTATTATAAACAATAACAATTTATTCCTGGTTTCGCGGATGATACAAATAAATCGCACGCACGCAAGTATCTCACGCACGCGGGTATTTGCTATGTCGAACACGTCGTATGAAAGGTGAGACGAATAATTCGCTTCCCGATTAGTCACGCGCTCGGTTATTGATTGCACGTTATCACGTCAACGTAAACGGGATGAGTCGTCGTTATCTGATTTAATTAATTCCGCGATAAACGATACGTCTGTACGGATCAGAAGCTCTCGACGGACTGTCCAGGAGGAACGGGTGTGTCTCTCCCACTTTGCTTTTTCACGCATGCGCATTACGCTTCTTCTTTTCCGGCAAGTCGTTAGCTCGCACGGCGCGCTATCTACACCTCGGGTGTACGTGGTGCATCCACATCTACACCTCTCATGTTGGTCTATAGTTTCAACGTCGACTCACCTCGCTTAACCAAGGGAGTGCAGCTACGCGATCTGTTCGCGGAGCTGCACCGGCGTATTGCACGCAGAGTGCAGAAAGTGTCACCAGGCGTACGCGCCGGATGACACTTTGGAGTGTCAAAGGAGAGAGGTGATTCCAAATTGCAGGTAAGTATCTACGAACGTTCTCGTTCATTTCTAATCTCTTTTCTTTTCAGGTTTTGCAGAATCTCGTGGAATCAACTCTCTCTCGGCCACCAAGGGTGGTGTAATTAAAGGTAAGTATAAAAATCAGCGTTATCTTAACGCTCGCGAAATAATAATATTTCTTTGGTTTTCTCGGCAGGTATCGCTCGGAAATAACATAAAACATCATCCCTGTGACTGGCACGTCGTCATCTTACAAAAAGTGTAAAAGAGTGTAAAAAGTGTAATTGAGTGTAGTTGTAAATATGGTTGTTAGACGCAAATAAATGGTCGATTCTACTTGTGGCAGGTCTCTTAGACCCAAATATATCAAAAGTGTAGCACAGAAATGAGTAATTAATATCGGTGAGTTTATATAATAAAAATTTGCCAAATGTCCCTTACGAAAAAAACACCCAAGATTTTGGTGTTTACACCCAACTTTGGGTGTTTACACTCCATTTTCGGTGTCAACGTTTAAATTTTCAGTGTTAACACCAACATTTGAATGTCGACACCCAAAGTTTTGGTGTCGACACTCAACTTTTGGTGTCGACACCCAAATTTTGGTGTCGACACCCAAAATTTCGGTGTCGACACTCAACTTTTGGTGTCGACACCCAAAGTTTCGGTGTCGACACTCAACTTTTGGTGTCGACACCCAAATTTTGGTGTCGACACCCAAAGTTTCGGTGTCGACACTCAACTTTGGGTGTCGACACCCAAATTTTGGTGTCGACACCCAATGTGTTGGTGTCGACACTCAACTTTGGGTGTCGACACCCAAATTTGGGTGTCGACACCCAAAGTTTCGGTGTCGACACTGAACTTTTGGTGTGACACCCAAATTTTGGTGTCGACACCCAAAGTTGAGTGTCGACACCGAAACTTTGGGTGTCGACACCTAACTTTTGGTGTCGACAATCGGGTTTCAGTGTTGACACCCAATTATAAAACAAAAGATAAAAATTATAAAATGCAAGGTTAAAACTTTAACTTATTATGAGGCCACATTATACATATATCTAACTTTAAATTATATATATATATATACCCAAGTATATAGCAGATGATATTTTTTAAATGTTTTTTTAATATTTATTTTTCATTAATTATACATTGTACAATTCATTGTAAAAAAATATTTTTTCAACATTTATTGAATATTTATTTTACATTAATTATTTGTTTGAACTAATGATTTAGACGCTCGACAGCACACGGATGTGCCTTTGCTTTGGTGTGCGTTGGCAGCATGCGGAGGGGATGCGCTGCTAGCGCATGCGCAGGGGCCATATTCTGTTCGTCGTCAGTGCCGTCGGCCTGGTCGGCCATGTTGGCGCAGCTTCTATACGATACGAGAAACCTGCGCAACGACGCTTAATCAAACCGACAGTTATCGGTAGGTAGGAACGGAATACAAACCCAGCGCATCTCCCGATCTTCTCCACATGCTGCCAACACACACGACAAAGCGAAGGCATATCCGGTGTCGCACATATGTATGTATCTGGTATATTTATAGTCAAAGTCGGTAAATGGTCGCGGCGTCAGAGTCGCGTGATCGCCATTTTTACTCAGTGACGAGTATGTATGGTTTATCTATATTTATGTATAATTCGAAGTTATATGTATAATGTGACCTCATAATAAGTCAAAGTTTTAACCTTGCATTTTATAATTTATATATACATATATACATATATACATATATATATATATATATAGATATATATATGTATATAAAGATGTTTATAATATTGTGACATATAATTAAAATGCATATATATATATATGTATATATGTATTACTTGTATTTTATATAATTATAATATTCATGTCTTTTACCATTTTTTATTTAATCAGTCTCAAATACATTGACAAGCGGTATTATACAGTGTTTATCATCACGGTAGGGAATACCCTTACGAAAAAAACACCCTAAATAAAACCTAAAAAAACACCCAAAAAAACACCAAAAAATAATAGCGTAATGTCGGATCCCCAAATGGCATTTACACCATTTGAGCGTTAACGCCAAGAAAAACACCAAAAATGACACCAAAAAAACACCAAAAAATAATAGTGTAATTTCGGATCCCCAAATGGCGTTTACACCATTTGAGCGTTAACGCCAAGAAAAACACCAAAAATGACACCGAAAATTTTGGTGTCATTTTTGGTGTTTTTCTTGGCGTTAACGCTCAAATGGTGTAAACGCCATTTGGGGATCCGAAATTACACTATTATTTTTTGGTGTTTTTTTGGTGTTTTTTTGGGTGTTATTTACGGTGTTTTTTTCGTAAGGGGTCGCTTAATCTCGCTGTTCATCGGCTGTAACTAAATGTGAATGAATGTATTTCGGTTGTGTGAAGTCGTTGCTTCGATCCGCGTATAAAAGTGTAAAAAGTGTAGACGAGTGTATTAAAGTGTAACTGTTGCTAAGTACGTTAAGCGTGTATTAATAGCCAAATCTGCTTGAAACAGACCTGTTAGGCTCAATTATGTCGAAAGTGTAGCAAAAATCATGTAATTGCCGTTTGTGAGTCTATACAATAAAGAATCTGTAAATTTGTTAAATATCGGTCTTCTCTCTCAACTATCGGCTGTAATCAAGTATAAAGTAATCGTGTAATCATCGTGTCATTATGCCGCTTCGATCGGCGTGTAAAAGTGTAGTGAGTGTAGGAAAGTGTAGAAGCCGAAAATCATCGTTTCCTCTCGGAAATAACTGGAATGTCTCTAAATTATCTAAACTACTAATGTTTCTGCTCAAAGTGCAGCTAAATCTTCATAAATATTAAAATCTTCGTTTCGGCATCTGCACTTCAGTGTACGCTCGCTCGTGTGTCATAATTGTCTGTATATCCCTGTATTAAATATCAAAATTAAAATAAACGCTTCGAAAAACTAAATAAATGTGTAATACGCGCCCTTCGGTCCTGCCGTTCGCATCTTATTTTACGTGTCCCACGGGTGTAGCACTTTTCTCCCGGGGATTTGCACTTTGGTGCGTCTGTCATGGATATTTAAATCTGAGCGCTTTTATGGCTCGCACGACAGTTCATAAAACATAATTATAAAGGTAAACAATATGTAGGGGTTTAAAATAATGTCACGGAAATTACCGTGAACTCTCCTATCTCTATCATGCTCTGAATCTGGGCTGCATCGTGACGGTGTGGCTATTCATCAAAATTATCATATAAATGACAAACGTCAAAACAACACGACCATTGTCGCTAGAATCGCGTAAAAGAATTTATCGCTAATCATTGTCGCTTTAACTCGCGCCTCTATCTCCCTTTCGTCTGAACGTTATCTGTGTTCGTCACGTGCCCACTGTACTCAATCCAATCTCGCGCTTATTCTAATCCTAATCCTAACGCGTCTATATTCTAATATTACTTTTGCTAAAGTATTCTCAAATAAAGCATAATTAAATATCGACCCTCGGTCTGAACGTAAAATAAAAATACATCTGACAAAACAAAAGTATAAAATCGACACTATTGTGTCCTCGCTCTCTACTTCTCTACCTTTTCGTCGTCCTTACAGGGGAGTATATTCTGGCGACGGGGACTCCTCCGGACTATCGTCCATCTCCTGCTGTTGGTCCTCGTTGTCTGTCATGCTGTTGCACAGCTCGCTGCCCCGGCCTCTGCTGCCCTTGCTCAGCCCTGCTGACGGAATTGCGCACCAGGTGGATCTGCTGCCTGCAAGATTCGTCGCACCTCTGCGTCAGGTGTGTAGGAGAATATTGCTGGTCCTAACTGGTCCAGCGTGTCCTGCAGCTCGACCGTGCTGTCGATTATGATCGTTGGATCGATCAGCACCTGACTGGCCTCCTGCATGCGTTGTGACGTTGTCTGCAGGCTCAGTCGTTCATCCCCTGAGTGGACCGGCCGCTGTCCTGGCTCGCCTGGGGATCCAGGGCCTTGGCCTGCGGTCTCAAGGTAAGCCTTGCGTTGTATTGCTGGCGAAGATATGTGTCGCGAATGTCATGATTTTGCTTCGCCGGAAGGCCTGCTTATATTAGATCCCAACTGAAATTTACTTGCGAGTTAGTTTTACCATTATGCGCCGCCTAGCGGAATCGTTGAAAACTAGCATGGAAAGATGTGCTGTATGGGTAATAATTTGCAGAAATACGCATTTATATACAGCAGAATTCAACAAGAATTACGGCAGATGCTTGCATAAGAAGTAGAGCAACAGAAATACAAATTATTTTGGCAGAATATACATCTGATTTATCAATCAAACATTTTTCGAAATTCGTAACGCCAAAATGGACCGTATATAGCCTACATCTCACAGCACGAAGCTATTATGACTAAGTTTACACGGCGCCGTTAATCGGGTTTAATAATATCGGTAGTTCTTAGACTAGCCAATCACACTCATTCTTCAGAAGAAGGGAATAGCTGTGATTTGCCAGCTTAAGAACTACCGATGTTATTAAACCCGATTAAAGGTGGCGTGTAACAGCGGTTTATAAGGCCCGATCTACAATAGCTGTAGTAAGCCTTAAGCCGTAAGAAATTGACCAATTACAGGCGAATATGAGGAGAATAATCAACTGTGATTGGTCAATTTCTTACTTCTTGAGGTTTACTACAGCTATTGTAGATCGGGCCTAACAGTTTCACAATCTCCAGTTATTAATCTTTAGTAATTATTTCTATAAATATTTATAACATAAATTAAAAACAACTTTAATAATATTGATGATAATTTTTTACACTTTATTTTAAAATATTTATTATAATATTTTAGATACTTTTATTTTCCGGACATTACAATATTTACAAAATATTTAACGTATATATTTTCAAAATATTTAAATCTTTTTTATAAATATTTTAAAATATTTTATAAATATTTTGTGCTGTCTGGGAGTTTAGCGCGCTCGGCTGTTCTTTTTCTGATGGGCAGATGCTTGCACGCTTTTTTCGCATTTCTGTCACTCGGATCTGTACGGCAAAAACAACAATTTAAGCGACATTATACACTTGTGAAATTTTGCTGCAAATGTGTTTCAAGAGTCTAGTACACTCGACTGCTCTTTTTCTGACGGACAGATGCTTGCACGTTCTTTTCGCGTTTCTGCCGATCGGATCTGTACTCAAATCTCTGCTGCAAATGTGCGTGAAGAGTCTAACGCGATTTGCTGTTATTTTTCTGTTAGGCAGATACTTCCATATTGTTTTCACATTTCTGCTGCATGTTTACTTTTAACAAATAGTATAAAATTTCACAGTAGCTTCTTACAGCAGACTACTGCAATAGTACAGTAAGTACTCGTTCAATCACAGATATTATGCATTTCTGTCGCAATTTGAACTGTTTTCTTGCGCACTTCTTCAGGACGTATCTGAACTATCAAACTGGTTACCAGGGAGGTACCATCAATAACAGATTATAAACACGAGATAACGTTGTCATAAATAGGATTTAAGTTATCCGTATCCTTTTGGAGATTAATGGTATCCGAATATTTTTTGATGAGGAACATTTCAGCGATTTCCCTCTTTTTTGTATTCTTTTCTTTATGAAGTATCTCAACTTCAGACCATTTAAATTCGTGGCTAAGAGAGACGCGGTGTTTACTGACAACAGAATGCAGACGATCATTCTTTTTTATATCATTGAAATGTTCCGTGACGCGCGTTTTCAGGTATCGCTTCGTTTGACCAATATAAGAAGCACAGCAATCATTACAGTTGATTCTGTAAACTAACTCGGTGGACTGATCCTTATCGAGACGATCCTTGCCCTTTTTGATAATAATGTCTAATTTTTTGGGGACAGTGTAAACTGTAGTAAGACCAACGTTATTAAGTGTGCGGCTAATAGTCCCGCTAAGATCTTTGACATATGGTAGTACCACGCATCGTCGAGGATCAAATTGAACCGGCGAGCTAGTAATGTCAGGTCTGTGTCGCAACTGCTTTATTCTATTGTTGATGTGCTTGTCAATGAAATCCGTTGGGAAGGAGTTATTCACCAAAATTTTTTAACTAAATTAATGTTCGAATCATGATAACGAGCATCAGACAATAGAACAGCACGATCAACCAAACCTGTAATTGTATTCACTTTATATTTTAACGGATGGCTTGAAAAATAATTAGTGTAACGGCCGGAGAACGTTGGTTTTCTATACCAATTCGAGGTCAACTTATTTCCATCGCGGATGACCACAGTGTCAAGAAACGGGAGACGATCTTTGTTTTCTAATTCATAGGTGAAATTTAATCGCGGGTGGTAGCTATTGAACGCATCGAGTATGTCATTTAGTCTTGACTTGGGAATTATAGCAAAACTATCGTCTACATACCTACAGTAAAAAGGAAGGTCGAAGTCAAGTGCACCAAGGCAATGGGTCTCCAGATCCTCCATTACAATGTCTGAAGCTTTGGGAGAGAATGGAGAACCCATGGGACTGCCAAAAACTTGCTCATAATACTGTCCATTAAAACAAAAGCTAGTAGAGGTCAATACCCATTCCACGGCGTGAAGAAATTGAGGTAGGGAGAATTTTGTGTGAGGCGAGATGAGATGCCAACGTTTTTCAATGCCTTGAAGAACTAATTCTTTTGGAATGTTCGTAAAAAGAGAAGTGACATCAAAGGATGCTAGGACATGATCGGCATCGATAGTTAAATCCCTGATGGTTTGCACGAACGATCAACTATCCTTGACGTAAGATTTAGGTTTCGGTAACACTTCATCCAAAATCGCGTGTAGGTAGCTAGCTATGTTGTATAGTGGGCTACCAACGGACGAGACTATAATGCGTAGAGGAAAGCCAGCCTTATGGATCTTTGGCAGTCCATAACATCGAGGAAGATTACCATTGGTGCACCTTAACCGGCAGTAAGTAGGGTAATCAATAATGTCGTTATCGTGCCAAGATTTAACTAATTGATTGAGTTTTGTACTTAGTTTTTTGCAAGGATCATTTTTTAATTTTTTATACGTTGATTCATCATTAACCCTTAAACACATACTGTCCAGTCAGTACCATCAATACATAACGTGGGTATGCCATACCCGACTCGCGTATTTCAACTGTAACTTTGCGTCCTGTGCATCAATTTTAACTTTTTTTCTTTTAATTGTGTGCCAGACTGTAAGGAAGAAGACCATGTAAATTATATTGTGATTTAACGTTTATCTTCAAAGATATTTGCAAATAAGTCGAGTGAAGTCGTAAGAAAATTGTGCAAAAATCACTTTTTCTTTAAAAATTCATAACTTTTTAAAAAAAAACCGATAAAGACATTTTACAAACGGATCTTAAAAGTATAGAAATGATAGTATATGAAACAAAATACGTCATAATTATTTGTTCTAAAAAGTATAATTATTTGACATGGTAAACTTGGACAATTTTTAACTTTTTCGGAGCATTTCAATCACGTGAAAAAATTCCTGTAATTCTGGAACTAATTTATAAAAACTTTTAAGACCTTATGTCTAGTTTTTGCGATTGATAAACATAATTTAAAAGTTAAATTTGGCTTTAAAAACTTTACAACAACAAAATGGCGGACATAAGAATCATACATATATTTAATTATTTTACAAAAATAGGTTAAAAATAATTTACAATTACAATATAATTCTTTGAAAGTAATTTATTTTTATAAAAAAATGAAGTTTATTATACCAAGCAGAAAGTACATATTTTTGCCGTGTATATTTTGCACATTGGCAATTCGCATTTCAAACATTTGCACATCGTATAAATGAAATAACCTAACCTGAAATAATCCGTATTGTAAAATTATAACCTCAAATTATCTGATACATTGCGGTAAATAAATAAAATAAAATATCTCAAAAAATTCCACTAACACACAAGTTGGGTATGGCATACCCGAAACAAACTCTATCTTTTTGCTCGGCTTCTACGACGAGTCTGACGCTGCTTCAAATTCGACATTCAAGACAAAACCTCAAAGTTTTTTTACACGCTTGAACCAGACCGCTACCGTCATCCGTTTCGAAATGGCACGTGATTAAAGAACCGACCGGGTATGGCATACCCAACATATGTGTTTAAGGGTTAAGTAGATCGATCATTCTATTGTTATAATCTGTTCTGTCCATAATGACGGTTATCTGGCCTTTGTCAGCCTTGGTGACAAAAATATCAGGATTATTGTGTAAAAACCTTTTGCAATTATTGAACTCTTTTAAAATGTAGCGGTCAATGTAATTAACATGGGTATTCTTATTCAAAAACTATTTTAAGGAGCGTTAGCGACAGAGCTACGTATCGCGTTTATAGCGGCTGGGGACATTTTATAACTGCTGGTTTCAAAGTTTTTTATGGTGTCTAAAATAGTACGTAAGCGGTCATGCATTTTTATCGCGGTTAGTGACGGGAACACCAAAATTATCACCTAAACTTAAGATGTGTGTTATATAGTGACTACCCACACGGAGCAAAACATCCATTAGACGTCCATTAGACATCCATCATGGACATTCAAAACCTCTAATGGACGTCCATGTAACATCCACAGAACTTTCACTGATACTTGAAATGTCCGCTTCTAGTACCTCCATTAGATCTCCATTGGATGTATTGATGGATCTCTTTTAGACGTTGTATGGATTGACCATGGATGTTTGGTGGAGCTTTGGTGGATAGTTGAAATATGTTAACTGGACGTTTTATAGATTCTATATAGATATCTTGTTTATAAAGTTTACAACAAATTTGATAATTATTTATAAGTTGTATCCAACAAATTATCAAAAATTGCTTCGCAGACCCCTGCTATGTGATACCTGAGGTATCACTTCAGATGATCTGCAGCAAAGAATTATCGCAGTCAGGCCTCTCACAGGCTCGCCTCTTATACTAGCGCGTGATGTTTTTTAATTACGAGAAAGTACTGGCATGGTAGCCGCGTCGCGGCAGTACGCGTTACTAACGCTCGCGATCGCGTCGTTAGATATCCAACAAAGCTCTATGTATATAACGTAATACTTCTAAAAATTCTATAAAAATTAATAATTTTAAATTATCTAAAAATTTAAATTTACCTATAAAACTTAAATATTGATTTGTTAGAAACATTATGTATATAAATCTATTATACATCCATAATAGACGTCTAATGGATATCCATTATGGATTTGTAGAAGATATCTATGATGGAGACAGTATGGATCTCTATTAGAGATCTATCTGACGTCCTACAATTAAATGATTCATTGTTATCGTCTTCAATGGAAATTGTAATGTTTATTGATGGATCTAGCATGTCAAGACCCATTCTTTGTCTTGCGATAGAAAATATTTCTCGTCTATTATTTTTAACAGCACTGGTGTGCTTTGTATACGTGTTCAAAACTCGGGACACTAGAGGTCAACCCCATGAAATTCTGCAGCGTCCTTTAAATGGAGAAAAACGAAAACAGGCAGGCAAAGCAGCAATAACAGAAGGATGTTCAAATTTGCGAAAAAGAATGGTGAGAGAAAATTTGCGTCTAGGAGATGTTGATGCACCAATAATACCTTCATTGGATGTACTCCGACATGCTAAAAATGAAGCAATTGATGAAGAATTAGGGTCCAAAAAAATAAAGGACGAGGATGTAATTCAAGCAATTTATCGTTTAAATTTTGAAAATCCTTATAAAGGTTCTATTGCTGCAGTAAGTTACTTGCCGTTCAAAGTGTGTTATGGCACACGTGAACAAATCAGTGTTTATGAACAATATCATAATATGCATAAAAATGCTTCATCTATTAGTATTGATGCAACTGGCAGTGTTATTAGGAAATTAAAAAGGTCATTGGAAACAAAATCAGCTCATATTTTTTTATACGTGATTGCCATACTATTTTGACAATACGTCTTTATCAGCATATCAATTACTAACAGAATCACAAGAAACTGAAACAATTGAAAACTGGTTGAAAATGTGGCTACGTATAGTCAAATTTCGTAAGCCAATCCAAGTGGTCGTTGATTATTCCAGAGCAATGTTATTGGTAGATAAACTTCAAATTGACAATGGTAAGCAAGTTGAACGTCAAGCACTTGCGCACAATCACATCGCTGCGGCTGCAGTCGCACCGGCGTTGCTATCAGCTAATCAGCTAATCATTTCTGCGCCTGTTTTGTCAGAGAAGTTCCAAAACGGTGACGTAAAAACAGAGGTTTGCATTTCTTCACATAATCCTTCTGTCAATCTGTTGTCTTTCCCACCGAAGAACGTTATAGATCTAGTGTGAATTTTGTGAATCAGGAGTTGGACAGCTACATGGCGTCAGTCGGGAATACCGTAGGCCGATTAAGCACGGCTAGCGTAATATCCAGCAGCAGTTCCGGATCAGAACCTCGTGTGAAGAGTAACATTTCAACGTCAGATTTACCAACACCAACGGTTAATGGCACTTGTGACGCGGTAAATGGTTCGATTCCCAATTTTTCCAAGTCAAATGCATCAACGGGAGCTATTCCAAAGAGCATAAGCTTTGACATGACCGCCGAGCGTGGCGATAAGAAATTGTTGGACGACGATTAAAAAAACAAACGCGGTTTCTTTAATAAATTAAAATTGTTATTGAGAAATATTGAGATTATCTTTCCTGGGATTTCAGGAGTATGTACTTGTGCACAGCAAAGGAATAACTAGACTGTTGATCGTATTGATCACTTTTATTACACCGAAAGAAATAATAATAGTAAAAGAACTGATTAACGGTGTGTATACTAAAGTACGTGGCAATGCGTGTGAGAGGTCGGAAGAAAAAGCGGGAACTCGAGAGATACGCGCGGGAAGAAGCACAGAGCAACAAAAAATAATAGATGTCCTACACGCATACAGTCACGCCCGCATGGAAATACATTATGGCGCGATTTCAATCAACGCTCTGTCGCAACCTTAAAGCTATGTATATTAATAAGAATAAACACGCAGAATTTAATACTTAATACTCCCACTATTCTAGTGTTTTCTTTCATCTTCAACCCCCAAAAATATATATATATACTAAATGTACTTGGTAATTATATCACTCTGCGCTTGAACACACTCCAATCATGCTTAACAATCTTTTCAATCTTTCTCTACACAAAACTTTGGTCAAGAAGTCAGCACATTGTTCGTCTGTATTAACATACTTCACAGTCAGATCACCGCTGATGTATCTTTCTCTTATGAAGTGGATATCGAATGTCGATGTGCTTAGTTCTCTTATGGAACTCTGGATTTTTTATTAACTTTATTGCACTTTGACTGTCCACAAGCAAGAGTGTTGGTTGATCGCATCGACAATCGATATCATTCAGTAATCGCCGCAGCCATACTAATTCTCTACTGGCTGCACTAGCCGCAACGTATTCGGCTTCCGTTGTACTTAAGGAAACCATGCTCTGGCGTTGTGACGTCCATGACACGGCTCCTCCTGAGATTATGAAAATGTAACCGGTTGTAGATCGCCTGGTTACAGTATCTCCCTGCGTAGTCTGCGTCCGAATAGCCTGTCAGCGTTACATTATTATCACATCTCTGGATATTTGATTCCAAGGTCCATTGTGCCACGCAAATAGCGGAATATCCTTTTTACGGCACGCCAATGTTCGTCTGAAGGACATGACAAAAACCTGCTTAGGAAGTTAACAATATATGTTAAATCTGGACGTGTTAACTGTACGAGAAATATTAAGGGATTCTATCGCTTCACTATATGGAAAAGTCTACTATGCTATCACTATCGTTTCCGCTGTTCAATGAGGCAACAAAGTGCGGGTCTGCTGGCGTACACACAGGTCTTGCATCAATCATACCGAACCTGAGAAAGGATGCGCTCGAATGTAGCAACGTTGGCGAATAAAAATCACCCTTTTTTTCGATTGCGCTTTATCTGCATACCTGCAAATGAACTCGGACTTCTTCAGTGATTTCAAAATAATTTCTAAGTGCATCAAGCACTTCATCGAGCGCCTCCCTTGACTCGGCAAGTAGCAACCCGTCATCGACGTATAGAGCTAGAAAAACAAGAACATTCTTAAAACGCCCTATAAATATACATGGATCCTGCAGCTGCTTTGTACAAAGTTATATTTTTTTAAGAAATCGCGAAATTTATCGTTCCACTTTCTCGAGGCTTGCCTAAGACCATACAATGATCTCAGTAGTAGGCATACCTGACCTTCGTCTGCGTTGATACCTTCTGGTGTGTCCATGTAGATCTCCTCGTCGAGATCTGCGTACAGAAACGCAGTTTTAACGTCGAACTGCTCTACCTCCAGATCTCGTTCTGCTGCCATGGCCAAGAGGGTCCGTACTGATTCATATCGAACCACCGGTGAAAAGACTTCCTTGAAATCGATGCCAGGTTTCTGCGTAAATCCCTTTGCGCACAATCTGGCCTTGTAGCGTAGATTGTTCTCAGATGATGTTCCCTTAATCTTGAACACCCACTTGCATCCAATGGTCGATTTACCTCTTGGTAGAGATGTCAATCTCCAGGTTTTATTCTTGTCGTGCGCGTGCAGCTCTTCCTTGATCGCTTTGCCCCATTGTTCGGCATTCTCCCCTGTGACTGCTTCTTCATACGTCATCGGCTCGCTTAACTCCACCAGATTAGCTTCGTATCTCTCCGGCCTTTTTATCTTGTTTCTGTCTCTTAGGTGATGGCCTCGCACTTCGTTTTCTTGATGAATTTGTTCTTCCGGATCTCCGTTGCCGCTGCCTCTCTCCAATCCTTCTTCGAGTGGTAATTCTTCAATTGCAGTTTGATTTCTTTGCTGTGAGTTCTCTAGCGGGAGTGATATTTCACAATCCATCAACGAAGTTTTCTTGTCTCGAGATTCATTGAAATCGACATCCCTTGACACAATTATCTTGCCAGTGTGCGGATTGTATAGCCGGTAGTTTGAAGATTCACGTTGATATCCGACAAATATTAACTTTCTTGATTTCTTATCCCATTTGCTTCTTTGTCCTTTCGGAATGTGTGCAAAAACTTCGGAGCCAAATATCCTTGCATGTGATAGGTCGGGTTTCTTGCCTGTCCAGATCTCGTACGGTGTGGTGCCTTTCGTGCGAGATGTCGGTGTCCGATTTAAGATGTATGCGGCTGTATTCATGGCCTCTGCCCATAACCGAGTAGGGAGTTTCTTCGCGTGCAGCATCGATCTTGCAGACTCAACAACGGTCCTGTTGTCCCTCTCCGATCTTCCGTTCTGCTCTGGGGTGTGTGGTGCAGTGGTCTCTAATTGGATTCCATTCTTTGCAAGAAAGCGTAACATGTTGCTGTTAATATATTCTTTGCCGTTGTCCATCCTTAGAATTTTTATCGATCGACCAAACTTGGTCTGTATCATGGCGTGAAACTCCTGGAACTTTTCGAAGACATCTGATTTATGTCTCATAAAGTAAAGATGTCTGTAACCCGAAGTGTCGTCTATCCAGTTGACATAAAATCTGGATCCTCCAACTGATTCTGTTGACATTGGTCCACCCACATCAGAATGGATTAGTTCGCCAGGTTGCATGTTTCTTGGTGGAATGCATTTTTTGAACGGGAGTCTGTGTTGTTTGCCGTAATGGCAGGCTTCGCAAAAGAAATCAACATTCTCAGGCATGTTACCTAGTTCCAACAATCCTTGCTTGTTCATCTCACGCAAGGTTTTGTAGCTCACGTGTCCGAGACGCTCGTGCCATATCTGTAGATCAGGGACTGTGGCTACACAATTTTCATTCCTTAAGACAGTACGAAACAACATCTGGAATAAATTATTGTCTCTTCTTATTCCAGCAGCCTTGAGAACGCCATTTGAGCTTATTCTAACGGCATCACATTCGAAGACGACAGTGTAACCCTTTTTTAGGCATGCTCCCACTGAAAACAGATTTTTATTGAGCGAGGGTACATATAACACATCTTCAAGCTTTCCATCAGACCAGGTTCCATTGATATTCAGTTTGATATTTATTGTTCCATGGCCTTTGATTTCACATGGAGCTCCATCTCCGAGAGATACATATTCGTTGCCGCTTTCAACAAAATTTTGAAAAAATTCTCTTTGGAAGGTCATGTGTCTCGATGCCCCGCTATCCGAATACCATGCAAAGTTCTCGTTTAGGTTAGTTACGTTTACAGAATCTCCCATGACAATAAAGGCACTTACGTTTGCCGACGTTTCATCCTTCTGCGATTTCTGCGTCTGCTTCTGCTTCTGGTCTCTTTCCTTCTTTCGACAGTTCTTTGCCATGTGTCCTTTTTTGTGGCAGTAAAAACACTCTATGGGCTGTCGATTATGTTGAGCAGGCTTGTGTGAGACGTTCGATGCGGTGTGTGACTTGCTCTTGTTCGCCACTGCTAGTGCACTGGTTGATTCATCAGTTGCAGTCATCCTGTTTTCTTCCTTAATGAGTCGCGACGTTAAGCCTTGCAATGTCTGTTTGTCCGCATCCACGCTGTCCCACGCTGTAACTAGTGCGTTAAACTTTGACGGCAGGCTACCAAGAATCTTCGCCATTATGGTGACATCGGAAATCGTTTCTCCTAGGTCCTTTAATTGCCGTGCCATGTTCTCAACTTTCGCAATGTGCTGCGTGATCGTGTCGCCTGTGGCCATTCTATATTCATGGAATTTAGTCATTAGAATTAATTTATTAGACTCACTTTGCTGTTCATGAATAGAGCGTAATTTTGCCACATTTCTGCCGATGATTCACACGTGATGAGATAATCTAACTGCGAGGTGTCCATTGAAGAGGAGAGTATGAACATGGCCCTGGCATCCCGCTGAATCCATGTTTTCTTCTGTGCTGGTTCTTCCGGCTTCATCTCAGATCCATCCACGATGGTTAGAATGTCGTTCGCTATGAGGATTGCCCTTATCTGGAATTTCCATGCTTGGAAATTTGTGCCATCGAATTTGGCCACATTCTTGAGATCGATGGATGCGCTCATTTTCGCTATTGTCTTTGTACGATTAAGATTTCACGACACGTACTTTCTCTCTTCGCTTATGCCGCGTGGCCTGGGCCCATAACCTATTGAGATTATCTTTCCTGGGATTTCAGGAGTATGTACTTGTGCACAGCAAAGGAATAACTAGACTGTTGATCGTATTGATCACTTTTATTACACCGAAAGAAATAATAATAGTAAAAGAACTGATTAACGGTGTGTATACAAAATACGTGGCAATGCGTGTGAGAGTCGGAAGAAAAAGCGGGAACTCGAGAGATACGCGCGGGAAGAAGCACAGAGCAACAAAAAATAATAGATGTCCTACACGCATACAGTCACGCCCGCATGGAAATACATTATGGCGCGATTTTAATCAACGCTCTGTCGCAACCTTAAAGCTATGTATATTAATAAGAATAAACACGCAGAATTCAATACTTAATAAGAAATCGTAGAGGTAAAGCAATCTGCGTGACGGACGACAGATGGTTCGATCAAGAAGCTGATGGCGATGGCGTCGATGTGTGCAGGCACAGATTACGCAGGATTATGTCGGAACATGTAACATCATCCGGTAATGTCGCGAGCAGTAAGATATTAATAAATAACTATGAACAATTATTGTATATTATTTTGTTACAATAAAAACGGTTTCTGTTTTAGTAGTTTTGTAGAATCGAAGATAAATCGGAAAGTAATGCTTAAAAAAAGGAAAAGTTTTCCTGCAAATTTTAGACAGTAATAAATTGTTCTTTTGATTAATTTCAGATACTACTGATGATACGTTAGCGAAATACAGAAGAAAGCCAAGCCCAGCTAGCGATACAGCTTCGGTCGAAAGCAATCAGTCCCGTACAAAAGAGGTGGAAGACGACTTTCAATCGATCCAAATAATGTAGAACTCTCTTATGTGCTTTTGCGGATGCTAAAAGAAAATTACATATAGTACTTAGCACTGCTGACCTTCAACACATTCCATGGAATACTTTAGAGGTATTTAATCATGGCGTGCAAAACAAAGTGTGATTTTTTTAATGGATTACTTAATTACTTAATGTTCA
This sequence comes from Temnothorax ravouxi, assembly GCA_030770255.1. NCBI lineage: Eukaryota > Metazoa > Arthropoda > Insecta > Hymenoptera > Formicidae > Temnothorax > Temnothorax ravouxi. The sequence continues at coordinate 6,969 of JASTWP010002087.1, read as the reverse complement.
AATATTCGCATAAAATTTTATTACAGAGACATTGTTGGCCGAAGAAAGAAAACGAACTGGTTGCGTTTTTACAATTGGCAAAAGCTATAAACTTGCAGGATATTATAGGGCATTAATAGCTCATCTTCATGAAACTTTACGTTGCGTGCGTCTATTTAATGACGATGGATGTAAAAAGCTCTTCAAATCACTTCGAGAGGATTATCAAAAGCGATCTCCTTATATCGCATATTTAATCAGATGTCGTCAGGGATTGCTGTCGACATTAGCTCACTTAGATAGGTACTGTTTATATATAAATATCATCTTTGTATGTAATGTATAAGTAAATGTAAGATGTTTAAATGTAAGATGTTAACCGTTTAATAATAATATTCATAATAATATTTTTCAGATTATGCGTGCGAGTTAAGTGCGATCGAGGTGCTATCAATAATCATCTTGTATCCGTTTGTGTGAGGGTATTTTTGGAAAAAAAGAGGCTTTCCTCCTGCGTTTCTGCGAAGAGTTTAAAAAGCTTATGCTAGCTGACGAGAAACAGGATCTCGTGGATAATTTTCTAGGGTAGGTCCACGTGGAAATGGACAACGTTCCGATCTGGCAATGTACATGAATATAATTATTTATCTCGCAATTGATCTTAGCGGAGTGCTCAGATGAGACGTCTGAACTTACTTCTTACTTTCAGCGGCGAGCGCCAACCAGTTAGATTTGGCGAGAGTCGTGGTGGAAAGAACCGTCATGGCACGGGTATACCACAATGCGCTCTATCTAAATGAAGATGGAGATGTATATAGGGACCAGCTTCTTCACGGTCACATCAAAAAGTTGGCGAAGGTCGTAACTCCAAATCACAAGGACCTACGCATTTCAAAAGTTTATCATTACGAATGCCCCTGGTCATGGGCGCAGGTTGAATTGGCTGTGACTATCGGCATATAAGACTCCTAGGGATAAGTTGCAGTGTGTATTTCGTTGCGCGACTACCATCATGAATCTCCTCTCCATGGCGTCGGAAAGAGGCATACCTGCTGTGATCTGACGATCTGACTCCCGTGCTGGTCTGTCATAATCAAAGTATGCGATTGAAAAGAGAATATGTGATTTTAGCAAGAAGAGTGATTGTTAATGTGTGCTTAATTTCAGACTAATCCGCCGTCGTTGTATCGACTGTTCAATATGTAGACAGCTTTTACGGGAATCGATTGGAGGGAGAGGAACAATATTGGTGGACGCAGTTCTGCGCGGCGATCGAGTTTATTAAGACAATGGATTAACAGTTTCTCAAGAGTATCACGATAAATAAGATTAGATTCGATGCTGGTGATAATGTAGAAATGTATCATAATCATAATTTGACGATTTCATAAAGAAGAAGACCAATATATCTTGTTTAAAGCTAGCTGAACAGTTTTATGCTTCCAGTATCTTGATTAAAATTCTTAAATAGCCTCTTTAAATAGTCTAACTGTTAGTTCTTTCGCACGTTATTATGCAACATTAGCAAAGACTGAGATTATACGTAAAGTGTGACTTTATCTTTATTTGTAACTCTATTATACAATTTTACAGGACATCGAAAAAAAAGAAACGTTTAGGTATTCTATAATTTATGTGTAAACAATACAGAACTTATAGATAATTGATAACCATTTAGCAGGAATAAACTGTGTTGGCGTACTCTTTCTACATGCGCACCTTCCCCAAGAGCCGAGACTCGAACCAGATCCGTGAAAAATATCGCTACTTTCGTAGAGCTTTTGTACAGTTTTACTCTAGGATTATGTATCAGAAATATCGCGACAGAAAGAAAGACTTCGCAGATTTTTATCCGAATCGATCGACATAAAGAGAGATCATAGTAAAGAAGCTAGCTTTCGAGAATTTGAACGCATAATACTTGTTATAATAGTATGAGCGAATTAGTTTACGTCATTCTGTCAAGCTTTAATATTAAATTACTAATAATATATCGATATCAGTAGTTTAATAATAATACATTTAAAAGCGCTCAATTTAAAAGTAGGGCAATCCTAATAATAATAACTGTAAAAAAAATTCAAGGTGGAACGCAATAGACAATCCGGTTGCTCTGACATGCTAACTCAATGGCAAGAAGTAGTACTTCTCAGCGGTAATGACATTTGAGTCGCTCTTAATTGGGCTGTGGCAAGGCGTTTTGAGATAACCTCTTCACCCTGCACAGCTGGTACATCTTTGATCTCGTTACGGAGGATATATTTCCTCTGCAAGATGGAAATATATGAGTGAACTTAATTAGCAACTATCGCTTATAGCTACAGGCTTATTAGCCTGTATATTTATTTATTTCTGTATAAAATAATTTTTAAAACGTTTATATTAATTCTGACTGCAGACGGACCTTCGGGAACTACTAGCGCCTTCTTCTTTTAACATGAATAACTAAAAATCTATATTTCGGCTAATTACCGAGTTTATAAATATTTAATTAAAATTATCTAGGTGACTCACAAACCTTTTTAATCACACTTCATAACTCTTCATACAAAATACAAACGATTCCGTATAAAAACTTTTATTAATTTATCTATTTCGGCTAAATACATGGTGTAAAAATAAATAATTAATTACAATTAAACGAATGACTCACAAACCTTTTCAATTGCACTTCAAAAGTCTTCATACAAAATACAAACGATTTCATATGGTAGATTCTTTACCGGACATTCATTTCCGGTCAAATACATACGAATGGTGGAAGCACATAAAATTGCAGGAGCTATGGAAAGTCGACGGAAAGTCGACTTTTATAAGTCGACTATTTAGGCTGCGTTTCTGTATTCACTGTAAGTACTGACGATGTGACGTCATTGAGCACAGCTGCAAGATCGTTCCGTAATTACTTCTGTTGCTTTTACCGCATATAACGCTGCAATAACGGAACGATATCCGCAGTACTGTTGTTATGTATAAGAAAGAAATATAACCTATCTTAACCTATCTTAGACACGACGTGACACGACGATAGGAGCACCCTATTCTAAATATAAAAAAGCCCTAAGAGCACAGTTGACGGAAAGTCGACGGTAAGTCGACTTTTGTAAGTCGACTTCTAGTCGACTTCTAAAAATGGCGGAAAGTCGACTGAAAGTCGACTTCTAAATGGTCGACTTCTAAAAATGGCGGAAAATCGACTAAAAATCGACTTCTAAATAGTCGACTTATAAAAGTCGACTTTCCGTCGACTTTCATAAGTCGACTTCTAGTCGACTTCTAAAAATGACGGAAAGTCGACTAAAAGTCGGCTTCTAAATAGTCGACTTACAAAAGTCGACTTTCCGGCGACTTTTATAAGTCGACTTCTAGTCGACTTCTAAAAATGGCGGAAAGTTGACTAAAAGACGACTTCTAAATAGTCGATTTATAAGAAGACGGAAAACAGTCAAGCGGCGCGTCACGTCATGCATTATCAATATGGCGGCGAATCTCGAGAAGGCTGGAGGAGCAGAGCTTACGCGAGTGCGAGGAATAAGTACGTGCCGCGAGACAGGACACGATAAGATGATGTAAAGCGCCGCGCTATCAACCACCGCCATGATATGGCGGATCAAGTCGCGAGAAAGGTTTTGCCCGACGAGGTAAAAGAGGATCAGGATAAGGCCAAGTGGAAACATGCTTACAGGTTAGGTATGGTGTGTTATTAATTATCATCGATAATTAAGACCTATTGAATGCGACAGCTCTCCATTCTGAACCATCTTTCAGAACACCAGAAATGGAGAAACCTGATGTGTTCATGCGTTCTTCGTGCGTTCTACGGAAAATCAGTCCAGAATAGGTGGTTTATCAAGAGGTGTACGAAACAAATAAGATGTACATGAGAGGTGTCACGGCGATAGAACCCGAATGATTGCCGAAATTCGCTCTCATGCTATGCCATCTTAGTGAACCATTAGTTGATCCACCGCCAAGGTATTCTTATCACAATCCTTGCTTTATAACGTTTTTCTTACTTATTTCTTACTTACTTACAGATATTAATCTTCATTATGATCGAATATTATTCTCATTTATAGATATAATCAAAGAACTGGGAAGATCATTTGCCGCGTGTCTGGTACATTCGGAAAGGCCGGATGGGCACTACCATCGATGGGTATAGAGCATCCGTGGACGGTGTTAAGTGGTTCGTGTATTTCTTCTTCAAGGGTCAAGTGTGCCCTAAGCTGAAACGATTTGTCCCGTCGCTGCTGACGACACCTGGGAGCATCACCAAGTCATGGGCCAGGTAAATCGTCATTCTATCTCCTTTCGGTTTCACGTTGATTCATCGAATAGATTACAATTCAATACGATTTTTTCAGGTTGATGCCACGTACTCAAGCAATAGTACAAACGCTGCAGTTGCAGGGAGTCGTGTCCAAAGACAAACTGCTAGAAATCTGGGGTTTGGATAAAAAATGTGAGATTTTAATTTATAAAATAATATTTAGATATTATCATAGACTTCTATACAATACTAGACCACTGACAGGCATCTCGGCCGTGATGCTTGCCGCCATGTTAATTTTAGTCAAGATATGCTATACTACAGATTCTATACAAGTGGTTTTATACAAGATTTCTATACAATAGTCTGGTATATACAGAATGTCCAAAAGAAAAGGTTTAATACTACAGGAGTAGTGGTTCGATTTCGGCATCCAAGTACGCTACACGTCGAAGGCATGACTTACAAACTTATTGATAACATGTACATACCAATATTTAACACAAAAACATTTGCCTGTATCGTTATGTACTGTAATAACGAATGCAGATAAACGCACATCATGAGCAACTGAACACCCGATAGTGACTTAATTCAATGTGGCTGCACCCTTCACTACCACTTGCATCTCGCACTCGCATCAGCTTTTCGGCAGTGCGTCCATAGATGTTAGTGGTCTAGTATAAAAGTCTGTGGATATTATATATATATATATATAACAATATTATTATATATTTACAACATTATGATAACAATATATATATTATATATATTTATATAGCTAATTTTGCATATTGTTTCGCGATTAACGCTGGAATGTTTTAATTTTAGTTCTGTTGTCAGCTTACCAGAAGTGGCTGCCAGAATCCGCGCACGCATAAGTGGCACAGATATGGCCACCTTTGTAATTAAGAATAAAACATTAGGATTGTAATTATACAGTTTTTTAGATAATTAAATTATTTTATATATGAAAAAAAAAATGGAAATGCATCAGTTTTAGCCCTCCAGCAAGGGGTCGATTGTGTATCTTGAAATAATAAGGTAAAAATTACAAAAGTGAGAAAATTTATTAGCGTATCTATGATTTTATTTATCAAAATCTAGTAAAATCTGTTAACTTTTGTCATTTTTACCTCGTTTTAAGATACACAATCGACCTCCAGGGTCATATTCCAAAACTCACTCTAGTTAACTAAAATGCTATAGTGTACGTGACGTAAACTATAAATTTTAGTTACTCAGAGTGAGTTTTGGAACATGACCCAGACGTACGCGGCGGTTTATTTTATCGACTTTAAAAGTTGGCGGGGAGTCGACTTTTCGTCATGACGGGAAGTCGACTTTTAATCGGCGTTTTTTGAGACATTCGCCGACTTCAAGTCGACTTCAAGTCGACTTTCGTCCTTAAAAAAGTCGACTTTTCGTCATGACGGGAAGTCGACTTTTCGTCATGACGGGAAGTCGACTTCTTGTCATGACGGATAGTCGACTTTTAGTCGGCGTTTTTTGAGACATTCGCCGACTTCAAGTCGACTTCAAGTCGACTTTCGTCCTTAAAAAAGTCGACTTTTCTGCCAGTCAGTTTCGGTAGAAGTCGACTTCAAGTCGACTTGAAGTCGACTTTTTGCTCTTAGGGAAAGAATCAGTTTTCAGATTTATGAAAATATCGAAATTATTTATTATTATATTAATTATATTAATTTAGTAACCTTTTCGGGCTTTTTCCGCATCTTCGTGATCAGTGATCGGCAAGAAAAATTTTCATTATTTATTTTTTAAATGTCAAAGCAATCATTAATAAGCCAAAATACAATATTTTGTAAATAATTTCAAAAAAAGATTATTTGGAGGAGTAAAAACCACAGTGGTGTAAGTCAAATTTTTAAAAATATTTTTTCGTGTGCATAAATGCAATTTATATATTGTATAGATTGCATCTATGCACGCGAGAAAAAATTTTAAAAAATTTGACTTACACCACTATGACTTTTACCCCTCCATTTCTACAAAAATTATTAATGTTTAACATTATTTTTTAATTCTTAGAAAATGTAATAATAAATCAAGAATTATAACTAATTTTTCAAAAATAAATAATTAAATAAAAATAATTTCTAATTTTCTAAAAAATAATAATAAAAAACAATATTTTTCAATTTTCCAAAAATTAGTAGGTAATTAAAAAAAATATTTTTTAATTTTTCAGAAGATTAACAATTAAATAAAAATAATTTTTATCCTTGACTCTGAAACAAGTTGTCTTGGCAAAAACAAGTATGAACATGAGGTAACTGACAATATTACAATCAGAGGCCTAGTTTACACCCGATCACTTGATACGCGTATTAAATAGTAAATAACTAGTAAATTAGTTTGATTATTGGCTGATCAGCTCAAATATACTATTCGATACGCGTATCAAGAGATCGGTGTAAACTAGACCAGAGATACTGGACAAGACGAAGGGGACGGATATACGCGATTGGTCCAAAACCTGTTAACGTGTTAAAGTTTTATGAAAAGTATTGTGTGGCTAGCATTAAAGCCATCGCACACGAAATGCATAGCTTAGCATAAGCGTATTACTAGCGCTACTTGTACTTGCCAGTCTTCTCGGTGGAAAATTGAAATCTCTTATTAATGTAATTTCTTATTTAAAAAATTCAATGTGATCCCCCGATTCAAAAGTACTTTATTATCAATATTTTTTAGAT